>OVAN01016344.1:0-10662 GCA_900406275.1 Anastatica hierochuntica
ACCGCCACTTAAACCAAGTGGTTCCACGGTATACAAATTATTATAACCAAACTTAACTTGAAACTTTTTAAAAAATAAAGAAGAATGTTTTGTCTCGGATATAAAAACAATATCCAGTCGAAACTTATTCCAAAGCGTGCCTAGATGATCGGATGTCAAGTCTCCTCCTAGACCTTGACAATTCCAGCTTAAAATCTTCACGGATGAGCCGGTGGTTTCAGGGGAGCCATCATTCCTTTCTTGAGAGTCATAGGAAGCATCATTCCTTTGTTGCTCCCCTTAGCCTCACCATCTAACCTCTTCGTTCCTGTAACGCGAGAAGATGTTGCTTTATTAGCATGTGAGCCTTTAACAGATTTACCCTTAATATCCATTTTCTTTTGAGGCGACATCAATAACATCATATTCATTTTCCTGAAATTCATTCCTTTAATCCTACCCGGACTTTTGATATGCTTAACAGTCCTTTCCTTCCTATTTTCCAAGTTAATATCGGTCAAATCTGCGGCTAAGCCATCAACTATTAAACCAGAAATTTAACCAGCTTGATTCATACCTATATTATTTGCGAGAGACCTCTCTGTTTCTTCCTGAGATTCCGTATCAGCACCTAACTGAGACCCAAGACCGTCCATCTGAATCACACCTTCCAACTCAGTGGTCCATGCTGCCACATCCAATCCTTGCTCCATATTAACCAGATCATCACCCGGTTCAATCGGATTCTCCGTTTCACCTTCACAAACCCCACCAGTATCAACAGTATCAGAGGCGACTAACTCTCCTTCCTCCACCAGTAGGTCATCATTATCCACCAGATGTTCCAAACTTTTATTGAAAGTTGAGTCACTTTCAACACCCACATCCGAAGCATTACCCTTACCTTTGTCCTGCACAGAGGGGCCAGCTGATCTCATCCCTTGCACCGCCTGTCCAGTAGGCAAACCAGAATCTAGTGAGTATAAGGGTTTCGGCCAAGTGGAGCTTCGCTTTGGCACATAAGCTGTGCTGCCTTCTTTGTACCGAGGTTCCTTAGACTTTTTCTGATATGTACCACTTCTGTATTGTGTTGGGCTCAATTCTCTGTGACCTCCACCCATTTCACCTCGCCGCCTCACCTTATCAGCATAGGAGTCACGGCTGCTGCCCTGACAAGCCAGACCATCTAAATCCTTTTCAGTCAATGCTCTACCTTGATTCTCTAATAAATCCAAATCAAGAGCCCGCTTCACCGGTAACCTCCGCGACCCGTCCGTAACTGATTCTACACCCCTAATAGAGCCTCTAGCTACACCAAACTCAGGCTGTTCATAAGGAGCCCGTGAATCACCTAGCTCCGGGCACGATGACTCACTATGAGTGAGCAGATGACAGTTCTTGCAATGACCAGCCAGCTTATCATATGTTAAGCTTACCGTGACTCCTCCCCGTGCTTAAACGGGACCACTACCTGGAATAGAAGATGCTTTAAACCATCAATAGTCACCAATACACTTCCCGACTCCTCATCCACTTCCTTAACATCCCCAAGTGAATTACCTATTGCTCTAATTGTATTTTCTTCCCAGAGATGCATTGGAATATTACCAGCTTTAACCCAAAAAGTAATTGCGGATGGATACGACGCAAGTACCACCGGTTCCCATCTCACCAGAGAGATCATCCAGCCATCAAAGTGGTACGGTCCAAAACTCAAGACATTCTGTATGTCACTCTCATTCTGAAAATTAAATTGAAATTTCCCACAACCCAAACCTCCTCCCTCAACCTTACCTTCCAATTTCCAGATTTTTGGAAGATTAGCTAGGAGGTTCTCCATCCTTTGAACCTCTGGGTTCATTAATCTGCCTATGAGAGTGAGGGAAAATTGTTTGACCATTCGAGCAATTTCTGTTGCTGATAACCGCACAGCCGCCGTACGCACCACTGACTTCATCGAACCTTTCAGTTGAGCCATGTTAACCCAAATCAAATCTGTCCCAAACAAGCTAAAAACCAGTAGAGACCCCAACCAAACCGCAAATGAAAATCAAGAAGCAAACTCGGAAACAGAGAAACCAAACAAGATCTTCCTCCGAGCCAGAAGAGATGAATAAAAGCCACTCGAAGTTTACTCTCTTTATTTTTTTTTTGTAGATTACGATTTCAAAATTATTGAAATCGGATATTTTCATGTAATTTTATTTGAAATCTTTTGTATTAAGTTTGATTTATGTAATATTATTATTGTCTAAGTCTAGTTTAAAATATATTAAATCTTTTTATGATGTTTTTTAATTTAATTTCATGTGTAAAAGGTAATATATAATAATATATTTGAAATATAAATATTTTAAAGAATAAAAAACAAAAAAATTTAAAATAATAAATGTGATGTGAATTGTAAAGACATGTTGGAGATGCTCTTAAACCATATGGATGAACATTTTGGTCATCGGCTTGAACCGCAACTTGCTAGTATCTATCTTTTAATATTAATGTTGTTCGTTTGGCTGACGCAGCTTCCTACGGCTGCGGCTGCGGTTGCGTTTGCGTCAATCTCATTTGATTGTTGTTCGTTTGGCAGCCGAAGCCGCAGTCGCAGCCGCAGGAAATTGTTCGTTTAAAAGACACAGGAAGTTGATGCAGCCGCAAGAAGTTGACGCAGACGCAACCGCATAATTTTAGATGGAGACGTTGATAAAATCAGCGTTCGCCGCGTTTCAGAGCGTCAAGACGCAGCGTCTAGACACAGTACCAGCGTCAATTAAACGAACAAACTTTTATGTAAAATATTAACGCAAACGCAGCCGCAGGAAGCTGCGTCTGCTAAACGAACATCACAAATATATTTTCTTTTACGTTGGAGAAAACTATGTTTTTAAAATCAAATCCGACCCGAGTTTCGACCCAGTTGAACCGTTAACCACCAGGGAAATTACCGGATTTTGAATCTTAGAAAATAATTATATCAGAAACCGGAATCTTATGAACTACCAAACCAAATTAAACTCAGTTAGAATTTTTTTCGCATATTCATAGGCAAGTCAATCTTCTAAAATTTATTATACTAATTAAAAGGTGTTAAATTTAGTATATGAGAGTGTCCACGTCAGACTGAAAGGAAAGTGCCAGAAAACGCCACGTCAACACGCAATCTAGAATGTCAAACGCGATACTCCACATCAGTGATGTTCGTTTGGCAGACGCAGCTTCCTGCGACTGCGGCTGCGGTTGCGTCTGCATCAATCTCGTTTGATTGTTGTTCGTTTGGCAGACGCAGCCGCAGCCGCAGTCGCAGTTGCAGAAAACTGTTCGTTTAAAAGACGCGGGAAGTTGATGCAGCGCAAGAAGTTGACGCAAACGCAACCGCAGAATTTTAGACGCGGACGTTGATAAAATTAGCGTTCGCCGCCTTTCGCAACGTCCATACGCAACGTCTAAACGCAGTAGCGGCGTCAATCAAACGAACAAACTTTTATGTCAAATATTGACGCAGACGCAGCCGCAGCCACATGAAACTGCGTCTGCCAAACGAAAAACACTATTGTTGTTTTTCCTTAGTTAAAAAAAATGCAACACCTGTAAAAGTTTGAGGGAACAGAGAAATTTTAGGATTATCTCCTCCAGCAACGCAAAACGTGCTACACATTCAGACCCTTAATGATTTGATTTAGGTTGTGTTTGTTTTTTCATAAGATATTGCATCTAAAAGCTACATCTGGGTAATGCTTCTGGAAATTGAATCCAGATCTTGTTCGTTTTCATATCTAGATTTTGCATCTGGATGCAGCATCTAGACGCAAATTTGTTCGTTTTTGAATCTGTAATAGCACTTGGATGCATTTAAAGTGGAAATTACCAAAAAAGAGCATACTTTTGTTCTAATACATTTTAGATATTTAAAATCATATAAAATCAAAAAATAATAGTTATCAAAATATTATTTGACGGTTTTTGCGGTTTTAATGACTTTTACATTTATACGGTTTTTAGCTTTTTACGGTTTTGACGGGTTTTTTTTGCGGTTTTACGGTTTTTGCGGTTTACGCGGGTTTTACTAATTTTGTGGGTTTTACCATTTATGCGGTTTTTACGGATTTGCGGTTTTTGCGATTTTACTGTTTTACAGTTTTTGCAAGTTTTACAGTTTTTGCGGATTTTTACGATTTTGTTGTTTTGCGGTTTTTACGGTTTTGCATTTTTTGCAGTTTTTGTGTTTTTTACGGTTTTTGCGATTTTATTTTTTTGCGGTTTTGACGGTTTATGCAATTTTTCAGCTTTTACAATTTTTACGTTTTTCTGGGTTTTACAGTTTTTACGGTTTTTGCGGTTTACGCGGGTTTTTACGGTTTTTACGGATTTTTCGGTTTTTACGATTTTTATGATTTTACGGTTTTTACGATTTTTAGGGTTTTGCAGTTTTTTGCGGTTTTATGGTTTTCCGCTTTTACTTTTTTGTGGTTTTTACGTTTTTTGTGGTTCTTGCGGGTTTTGCGGTTTTTGGGATTTACACGGGTCTTACGGCTTTTGCGAGTTTTACGGATTTTGCGGTTTTTACGGATCTGTAGTTTTTATGGTTTCTGTGTTTTTGTGGTTTTAAAGATCATAAAAACGAAAAAGTAAAGTATCTTAGTTCTCAGATTTTGCCCACAATCGTGCAAAACAAGGAATGTTGTGAGAAAAAAAGACATTCAGTTAGAAGCACGACAGTTTGGAAGCAATGAAGCGTGGCCTAACTACTAACCTGAGCCTTGAGAGCTGCTGAAGTATCTGTTCCCACGTTTATAGTCTCTTGAACAATCTGTTGTCAAAAGCACAAAAAACGCAGTGAGATTTCACTTTTGTGGAGGTGGGAAAATGGACAGTAGTAATCAGATGACACAAGTCTATTACTGCGGCTCAATGAATATTAGCCAGGCAGTGATAAATTCAAGTAATCTGAAAGCGGAATCTAGCCAGAACTGACCTTTTTCCCTCCCTCAATGGCTTGATCTGTGTCATCCATCATCGAGTTTCCTTTATCCATTAGTTCTTGATTGGAAAGAAGACCCACTGACCATTGTCGAGCCTGAGAACGGTTTTGTCAAGCTCCATATGCTTTTCCTCTTAAGAAGCATATTGCCGATGATATCTGCAAAAGAACAACCCGCATATATCAGTTCATGTAACCTTCAATAATTTCGCTAACTAACGTTCCGAGTAGGATATATAATACCACCTAAGTCTTAAATGGCGTCTGAACAAGGGCTAAGAAACTTACATTGATCTCTCTGTCATCTCCATCTATTAGGATATATATCATATTGTATATATTTATGTTATACATATGTACATATTAGTCTTTTTCCTTGTGTACAAGTTAGGTTTAGGTTAATCATCTCTGTGTATATATCGATAGCAAAGTCTATGAATAAGATCATCAGAAACTCTTCTTATTCGCAGCTGTTTCGTATCATGGTATCAGAGCAACGTTTCTGAGACCTTTTTATTCTTGATTCTAGACTTGATTTCATCATCCTCATTGAAGTGTTTTGAAGATACTATGTTTTATTCTTACGAGTATCTCTGTTTTTGCGATTTGTCATGGCTAACAATGATGAGAGAGGGGATTCACCTGTGACTTCAACAGAGAAGGACAAGGCGTCTTCTTCCAGAGATAAAGTTGAAGTTCAAAGAAGGACTATATCGCCATATGACCTGTCCTCAAGTGATAAGCCGGGCTCTGTGATCTCTCAACCTTCGTTAAAGGGATCCAATTACAATGAGTGGTCGGTTAACTTGAGGATGGCTCTTAAGGCAATGAAGAAATTTGGCTTTGTGGATGGATCAATTCCAAAACCAGACCCTGATTCCGGAGATTTAGAAGATTGGTGGACCATTAATGCATTGGTCATCTCTTAGATGAAACTAACGATATCAGAGAATATCATATCAACACTCTCAAGCTTTGAAGTAGCTAGTGAGTTCTGGGAGCATGTCAGACATAGATTTTCGGTGAAGAATTGACAGAGAGTCCAAAGAATAAAGTCTGATATTGCAAACTGTCGCCAACAAGGACAGTCTATCGAGACTTACTATGGAAGATTGATGCAGTTATGGACTGCTCTTGGTGAGTTTCGACAGACTAGGAGTTGTGGATGTGCTATTGGAATTGAGCTTGAGAGAGAACGTCAAGAGGATAGGCTCCATGAATTCTTGACAGGAATAGATGATACACTACATGGTACAGTGAAATCAAACCTTCTCTCACGCGATCCGCTTCCCTCTCTTGACGAGGCTTATCAGGTGATTCATCAAGATGAGGATTCAAAACAGTCCTATCGGGCTGTGGATGAGAGATACGAGAACATGGCGCATGCTGTTCGTACTAATAACTATCACGGCTCAACTCAAACATCTGCTCAGCCTCCATTTTTGACGAAAGAAGAGAGGATGAAACAACACTGTACAAGCTGTGGGCGTAATGGGCATCTCTCCACAAATTGTTTTCGTACACTGGGGTATCCCGAATGGTGGGGAGATCGTGGCCGTGGAAAGCAGCAGGGAGCTCGTGGTCACGGTTCTGGGAGTAATACATCTCGGTTTCATCAAGCCGAGAGTGGAAGAGTGAATGTTGTTCATACAATGCCTTCTCAGCCTCCGCAACATGCGACTCCTGCTGCTCATGCAATCACATCAAGTGATAGGATTGGACTCACGGGATTAACCGATGAACAGTGGAAGTCGTTGGTGATAATGTTGAATGAGCGTAAACCGCAGGCAGATGCTCCTACGGGTATGTCTTTCTTGTCCTCTTGGATTATAGATTCTGGTGCTACAAATCATATGACAGGATCGTGTACTTTTCTGTCGGATATACGTAAGGTAGTGCCACTTCAGGTGAAACTTCCTGATGGTCGAGTTACTGTGGCAACTCAACAAGGAACAGTGGTGTTGAGTAGTTTGCTTACAATTCAGAATGTATTGTTAGTGGATGGTTTACAGTGTCATTTGATATCGGTTTCACAATTGACTAAGGAGAAGAAGTGTATTATGCAAACTACTGACAAGTTGTGCTTAATACAGGATCGCATTACCAGGACGCTGATTGGAGTGGCTGAACAGTTAGCGGGTCTTTATTTTATGAGAGGGATGGAGGTTGTTGGAGCAGTACAACGAACGGATAATGTGTCTCTAGAAGTATGGCATCAACGTCTTGGACATCCTTCGCATAAAGTCTTAGATGTTTTGTCTATTTCAGATTTTGCTAGTGATAAGGATTTTCATAATAAAGTTTGTGATACTTGTATTCGAGCAAAACAAACGAGAAGTGTTTTTCCTACAAGTTCTAATAAAACAAAGACTTTGATTGAATTAGTTCACTGTGACGTATGGGGTCCGTATCGAACTCAAGCTCATTGCGGAGCACGTTATTTCTTGACTGTGATTGATGATTATTCTCGGAATTTATGGGTGTTCTTGCTGCCGAATAGTGGTATCTAGGACTTTGCAAGATTTTTTTGCTTACGTTGAGACAACGGTAAAGCGAATTCGGAGTGATAACGGCACTGAATTTATGTGCATGAGCTCGTTCTTCCGGGAGAAAGGAATAATACATGAGACTTCTTGTGTAGGCACACCACAGCAAAATGGTCGTGCCGAGCGTAGCATCGGCATATTCTTAATGTTGCCCGCGCATTGCGATTTCAGGCATCACTTCCGTTAGAGTTTTGGGGTGAATGTATTATGACAGCAGCATATCTTATTAATCGAACGCCTACACCTGTGTTGAACGGAAAGACCCCGTTTCAATGTTTATATGATAGATCACCTCCTCTTACTCACTTACGAGTCTTCGGTTGTTTATGTTATTCACATAACCAAAAGCACAATGGTGATAAATTTGCATCCAGGGCTATCAAGGGAGTGTTTATTGGGTATCCATCAGGGAAGAAAGGATGGAGAATTTTTGATATTGACACAGGCAAAATATTTAGTTCTCGTGATGTTATCTTTGCAGAAACCGAATTTCCATTCTCTAAACCGATAATTAGTGATTCTGGTTTGTCACAGGAACCGGTTCGACCAGTGATTGACTTAGCAGATGTACCAACCAAAAATTCATCTGGTTTAATGGGTACAGATGTGGTTTCTCTCTCTCCTGAACCTGCGACATTATCTTCTTCCTCTCCGCCATTGCAGCTGTTTGATTTGCCTCAGGTTTCCGATAAAACTCTGATGTCACCTCCGATTAATGATGATTTCGATGGTATATCAATAGACGATGAGGATATTGGTGATGATTTTCCAATTTTTATGGAGGAAGTAGAAACTCGTCGAGCAGGTTTGACGCTACCAATTACTCTATCTCGAAACCAAGTTGTTGAGGACACACCTGTGATTGTGTCGCATCAGGATATGTCACCATCGTCATCTTGTTTGTCTCCTTCTTCGCTGGAGTTACCTATAGGTACAGATGTTGTTGAGTTAGGCAGAGGACAGAGGGTCCAAAGATTACCAGCTAAGTTACAGGATTATGTGCTTAATACGATTTCTCCTTCATTAGACTTAGTCTCTGCGCCACACTCGTTGTCATTCTCGGTCTCATGTGAAAATTTTTCTGCGTCTCATAAGGCATACCTAATGGCATTGACAACGTATACGATTCCTCGGTCTTATGCAGAAGCTGTAATGTTAGATGTTTGGTGTGATGCTGTTCAGTTTGAGATTGATGCGCTTGAAGAGAGTGGGACGTGGACTGTCGAGTCTCTACCTAAAGGCAAACGTGCAGTTGCTTGTAAGTGGGTGTTTACAGTGAAGCTCAGATCTGATGGTACTCTAGAACGCTATAAGGCTCGCCTGGTGGCTTGTGGGAATAGGCAGGTTGAGGGTAGTGATTACGATGAGACTTTTGCACCGGTTACAAAGATGACTACGGTTAGATCTTTTCTTGAGGTATCCACTGCTCGAGATTGGGAGGTTCACCAAATGGATGTGCATAACGCATTTCTCCTTGGTGACTTACAGGAAGAGGTCTATATGCGTTTGCCACCGGGTTTTCGAAGTTCAGATTCGACCAAGGTTTATCGTTTGCACAAATCGATTTACGACCTTAAGCAATCTCCTCGGTGTTGGTTTGCTAAATTGAGTACTGCATTACGGGAATACGTCTTCACTCAGTCGGTTTCAGATTATTCGTTCTTTGGACTTGAAAAAGATGGAGCGAGATTACATGTTTTGGTTTATGTGGATGATTTGATCATCTCTGGGAGTTCACTGGCGATTATTACTACTTTCAAGGCTTATCTAAGCTCTTGTTTTCGAATGAAGGATTTGGGTCTCGTGAAGTATTTCTTAAGTATTGAAGTTGTGAGAAGCCCGAAAGGAATTTATATATGTCAGAGAAAGTATGCTCTCGATATTATCTCGGACACTGGACTACTTGTGGCCAAGCCTACTTCGTTTCCCCTGGAACAAAATCACCGTCTTGCGCTTGATGATGGTGAAGATTTGCTTGATGTTGTCGGGTATAGGTGGCTAGTCGGTCGGCTCATATACTTGGCAGTTACACGACCGGATTTGTCCTATTCGGTTCATGTATTATCCCAGTTTATGCAACAGCCGAAACAGGCGCACTGGGATGCGGCATTGAGAGTGGTTCGCTACTTGAAGGGTAACCCCAGACAAGGTGTTTTACTACAGGCACATCAAGATCTCTCTCTGGTAGCTTGGTGCGATGCGGATTGGGCAGGTTTTCCATTGACTCGCAGATCTACGAGTGGTTGGTTTCTTCAACTAGGTGGTTCTCCCTTATCATGGAAGACCAAGAAGCAACAAGTTGTCTCCTTATCATCTGCTGAAGCTGAATACAGAGCAATGTCTCTTACACTAAAAGAGATTATATGGGTCAAGGCTCTTCTGCAGGATATGGGAGTTGATCATAAGTTTCCGGTGAAGCTCCTCTGTGACAGTAAAGTTGCGCTTCATATTGCTGCCAACCCTGTGTTTCATGAACGGACGAAATATATTGAGAAGGATTGTCATTTTATTCGAGATGAACTTTTGCGTGGTACTATATATACTCATTATGTTTCAACACGCGAACAACTGGCTGATATTTTCACCAAGGCACTTGGCAAGATGGAGTTCGATCGTTTTATTGGCAAGTTGGGTGTGTGTGATCTATACGCTCCAACTTGAGGGGGTATTAGGATATATATCATATTGTATATATTTATGTTATACATATGTACATATTAGTCTTTTTCCTTGTGTACAAGTTAGGTTTAGGTTAATCATCTCTGTGTATATATCGATAGCAAAGTCTATGAATAAGATCATCAGAAACTCTTCTTATTCGCAGCTGTTTCGTATCACCATCTTTATCAAAATGTATCAGATTACCATCTTTAGCATCATACACATTACCATCTTCATCAACCTTAGCATCACCAAGCATCAAAAGACATTGATCCCATTCCTTCAATTCCTCCTGTCAAACACACATAAATTCCCAAAAAAAACCCTAAAACAATCGGAAAATTCCACGAACGAGAAAGATTGAACAAAATCGGAGTTTACAAGGCACTTCGCGGCGAGGTAACGGAATCGAAGATCTTGGAGAACAATCTTAGATGCGTTAAGAAGATGAAAGGCGCGACGGTAATGGCGGCCGAGGACAAGAGCTTGAGCTTGCATATA
>OVAN01016345.1:0-10662 GCA_900406275.1 Anastatica hierochuntica
TTAGATCCGTTCTCGTTTTCACTTTGTATTCTTTCACGTTAATTTATCTTAGGAATCCTGTCACTTGTTCACCGTTACTTCATATCGCTTCACAATCTATTTTGTATTTCGTTATCTAACTTACTCACGATTTTTGTCTTATTGTCTTCGCAGTTTACTTTCGTATTTCTTATTCAATAACTCGCTANTGATTTTTGGCCACAGAATCCGTGAACCACATAACATTGACAGTGAGAATTTCGGTTCCCACAAGGACCCCATCAGCGACTCATCAAGGTCGAGAACAAGGAGCTCACGACGCAACAACAATGAGCCCAACTCCTCCGTTGGATCAGCTCGACAATCACAAAATTGAGTGTTCCGAAGGTACACCTACTTACCATTGTTTATACAACGCACATTTTCTTTCTTTGTGTGTTTTTAAAGGTCACTCTCACGGCGTAGGATTCACCGGGACGGTGAAATTTAAGTCCGGAGGGAGGAGCCTTCGTACTAATGTCGTTTTGAGTTTTGATGTTTTCTTTTTCCATATTTGAGTCTTACATTGTATATAGTTATGATTTGACAAAACAAAAAAAATCAAAAAATTTCGAAAAAGACAAAAATTTGAATATGGGAAAGAGAAGTGTTCACTTTGTTGAAACCGAATTAGAAGGAAGACAAAAGAGTGAGAATCAAGAAGAATTGAGCTACATCCAAGGAGGGTACTACCAAAAATCCTTCAACCAAGGATAGAAGCCTTACAACAATAACTTGTCCTACCGAAGCGACAATGTGGAGAGCCCACAAGATCAATCAAGTCTATCCATCTAAGACTAACAAATAAGGGTACCAATTCCAACCCCAACAAGGCTTCTACCAAAAGCCTCAACAAGTCGGTCCTTCAAAAGAGGAAGAGAACCATGCTATGCTCAAGAATCTAGTGGAAGGACATAATGAGACTAAGGCCGGTCTTAGCAAGAAGTTTGGAGAAATTAATACAAAGATGGAAGCCATGTACCGAGACATGAACAACAAGCATGATGCTCTTGCTTGACATGTGAAGGTAATTGACTCTCAAATTCAACAAGTGATTGAGAACCAAAAGGGAAAGGTCGTAGTTAAAGGAAAAAGAGGGTCAAGAAAGGAATTTTGCAATGTCTTCTTAGAAGAAATCAACAACCACTCTCAACAATGGGACAATATTTTTTTTCACTCTTGAAGAAGAGAATATTATTGATGATTTTAAGAATCTCTTTTTGAATCCCCTTGATGAAGTTGTTGATAGCTTGGATGTTGAATTGGTTGGAAACTGACTTGAGAAGAAAGACACTTCTTTGGCTAAAGGGGATGTCGATTTTGAAGAGAAGAAGAAAGAGCATTGGATTGATGATAAGGCTACTAACGAGGAAAGAGAAGCTAAGAAGGATGAAAGCTTCAAGGAAAAAGAAGAACTAAATGTCTCAAAGAAAGAGACATTTGAGAAAAAGGACGAGGAACCAATTGAAACATATAGTGAGAGGGATATACACGGAGAAGAATTTTCTTTCTTGGACTATTCTTCTACTGAGTACCATCTACCTTACCCTCGGTGCTAAGAGAAGTAAATCTTGTAAGTACTCTATCGGAAGATGAAGCACGATGGCGACTTAGACATTCCACAAGAATGGTATGAGGAGGCAAAAACCGATGCAAAAACTAAAGAGAAGCTTGAGAAGAAATTGGCTACCATAGTGAGCGTAAAAAATGTACTACAAGCTAATAGTATCACAATTTACATAGAAGGGGAGAAATTCTTGAAGAATAGCAATATTGAAGGAAGATTTCATATACATTGTACTCTAAAAGGCTCCCTATATGAGGATGCATTAGCGGACATCGATGCTAGCTTGAATGTGATCTCCCTAGATCGTGTGAGGGAGCTTGGTTTAGAAAGTGAAATCAAGGAAGGGGCTAATCCCATACTTTTGGGAGATGCTACAAGGAAAGTCCCAATGGGAAGATTGGAAGATGTGAAGCTAAGGGTGGGAAACACCTTGTGGAAAGTAACTTTGTTTTGATGGATAACAAATCCAATCAAGCCAAATTTCCAATCATACTCGAGACTCCCTTCTTGTTGACCGCGGGTGCAATAATTGATTTCGACGGTAAGAGATTAACTTTGAAATATGTTGCCAAAGGAGTATCCTACCCTATGCTCGACCCCGATAGAGACATTAGATATCGTGGCACCATGTGCCAAGGGAGAGCAAGAGAAATTCTTACAAACCACAAGAAGAAGGTAGTTAATGGAGAGGAGATGCAAATAGTTAGTTATCCAAGCTTCAAAAGTGGCTATAATCCAAATGTCTACAAGGGAAAAGGGGTTAGGAACTTCCTTAAGATCAAAGAATGGACAACAAGGAAATCACCAAGAGGACCAAACATAGAAGAGATGGTCCTCCACTTCATTGACTAAAAGAGAAGAAGAATGGTTAAGCTAAAGACCTTAGACAAGCGCACTTGAGAGGCAATCTCATGATTATCCTTTGTACATATTCCTTTTAAGTTTTAAATTTCAAAACTTTTAAAATTCAATAAAGATGGTATGTCTTGGAACAATCTTGTTCCAAAGTCATTCTTTTGCTCAAGCTTAGGTGCCAAAGGGAATCATTCATGTCAAGGATCGAAAACCACAAAAGAGTATGGTGTAGACACTTTCAAGGAGTCACTATGACTTAATTCTAAGAACACTCTCTGTGCCAAAGTAAGTTCTCTAAAATTCGAGCTATGCATTTGCATTCCACCATTTTAAAACATTTTCAAAAGTGATTTTGCAAAAGTTTGATTTGAGAAAACTTATCCATTTTTTATCCAAGTTCAAAACCTTT
Source organism: Anastatica hierochuntica (assembly GCA_900406275.1). Taxonomy (NCBI): domain Eukaryota; kingdom Viridiplantae; phylum Streptophyta; class Magnoliopsida; order Brassicales; family Brassicaceae; genus Anastatica; species Anastatica hierochuntica. The sequence continues at coordinate 2,850 of OVAN01016345.1, forward strand.
GGTCCTAATCTTTCAAAAACAACTTTAATTTTCTCTCAAAAAATTGAATTTCAAAATCTTAAGGGCAATTTGAATGAACTTTGCCATTTGGTTATGTAAACAATTTTCAAGGACCATTTTGTAATTTTAAAAGTCTCACCTACTTGAACACTCCACCATCATTTGCACATGTTGTTTGAAAAAGCAAGATTCTTTTTCTCCTTTAGCTTAAAGAGATCGACCACCTTGTCTCCTAGAGCTAAAGTTTTTAGTTCTTATAATCTTTATAGAATTCTTGCAATTTCATTTATATTTTCCAGTGTTTTACAAGTTCTCAACTCTCATAATCCTCTCTACATCAAGAAAGTAAAGGTATGAAACCTAAACTTCCCTTCCTTTGAGATGATATTTTCGATTTTGGTATTGAGAAGTTGAAATGATGTTGTTTGTGAGTTATCTTGATAGGTTAAGCTTAGTTGTTTAGTTTTCATGTATTGTACCTTTTTGAAAACAACTAAAAATGATTGATTTATAGATTGTGCTTCTTGTTTAATAGTGGTCATAAATAGTGTTCTTAAGAAAATTAGGAAAATTTGGTTTCAATGGTTCTAACTTAAATTTGTGGTATATATACTTGAAATCCATGAAGAGTTCAAAGAGTTTACAACTTTTAAATGTTATCCTTTATGCTTCAAAATTTTTGATTTTAATGAGCTAAAAAGGACACTCTTGAACCTTAATTCCATTTGCCATCGCATTGTTAAGATAATTTAATGGTTGCTTCACTTGTTCTTCATTGTTCAAAACCTTGAGTGTTGTTCATTGCCATTGAATTTAGGTAAATTATATTAAGTGCACACTTATCCGAATTTAGAAGAGGTCTTTTATTGTTTAATATGAGCATACTCTTGGTCATTTTTGTAAGCATCTCATTCATAACATGTGAATCTTTAAGGAACTTGTGAGTCTTTGAAAATGCTAGGCTTTGGTATGGTTGATTATTTTGATAAATTTTTTGAAGAAAATTTTTGGTCCATTTGTATGCATTTGATATAGCATTTAGATTGAACGTTTTGGTTAAAGAAGGAGCTAAAAATCGAAAATCGAGATGATTTGTTCTTGGATGTTTAAGTTCGATTTAAGGCTAAACCCTTCTTAATCCTTTACATTCGCTCGTTAAAAGTTTTAAAACTCACATTTTCTAATAAATTTTGTAGGAACCGAAATGGTTTCAAGAGAACAAACTAATGTCACCTATGCAAGTTGGTACAATAAAGAGTCACCCTTTACTTGCATCTTCAAGAGAACGCTAAGGTCATGAACGCAACTTGGGCGGATGACGACATATTACGGGGGATGGAAATTCACAATCAAGTTCAATACTTGATTAGGAAGATGGATATGGGCAATCTGCTTTTAATGAACTATGCGATCTATCCCCATCCAACGCTTCAATTCCTCTCCACGGTTGGCGTAGTCCATGGGTAGAATGAACATGGAAACACCATGTACCTCACGTTCAACATGAAAGATGAGCTCTACAAGATGAAGAATTTTGCGAAGTTTACGGCTTCACTCCATCAACGAAGGATATGAATAATGGGGATTGTTTGAAGCGAAGATTCTATAGAGCAAGATAACACTTGGACCTTATGACGAGGATACGGCCAAAACATCTAAGGTCCAAAACCCAACGATCAGCTATCTCATAGAGTTTTTGGCAACACATTCTAGGCATGAGCCTTACCAAGATTTATGAGAAAATTGGGGTTGAAATTGATATTCCAAGGATTGAAGACAGTTATGAAAGGTCCAAGTGGAGATATACTGGAAGATTATTTCGGAAATGATGTAAACAATAGATTTTTCTTCATTACCGAAATAATCGACTACAATGAAGAGCTACGAACTTTAAGGAAACCGTTGATACGCATTGGCGGGTTCTTCACACCATTGTTTCTCCACGCGGGTGTTAACCTTGGAGAATTCCAAAAATTGATGGGAGAAAGAAAAATGGACATGAGTCATTTGGTTAAGGAGAAATTCCTTTATGGGTACCATGATTCCATTAACATCCAAGTGATTTATTTGGTCATTGACGAAGAGAGACAAAGGAGTGTGTGCTACTTACTATTACAAAAGAACACCTTACACGTTGTTTTTGGTTTAAACTTTCAAGTTTGATCTCAAACTCTAAGCCCTAAGCCTTAAGATTGAGGCTAGAAGTTGTAGCAAGAGGGTTATCGAACCACGAGGAACTATGTCTACGCACTTAGCTCTAAAGATAGAATCATTAATCTAAGCCTAATCTAGATGGTGTTTGGAAGATTCAATAAACAAATCAAGAAAATAAATTAACAATAGAAAGTTAAACAACAAATGAACTTGATAAGACGAAGTCAAGAAATGGAGAAATGCGGTTCATGAGCTAGGCGAACGATTAGGTAGACTAAATGTAATTAAGATGCAAGGGTCAACAATGAATACACCATTCAAGGGCAATGGAAGAAATCAACTAGTCCACTTCCGTGATCCTAATCCATTTGAAAAACTCTAAATCAATTCAATCTCTTGATAGTGATCTAAAATCCGCCATTCATTAAACACAAGCCAAAACACCCACTAAACACCTTGATCATCTATTCCCAATGGCCAAGAATGCTTGGCATGCTTAGCCAAGAATGCTAAGCAATCCGCCAAGAATGCTTTAGCAATCTTAAGCCAAAAAAACTTTCGGGTGTGAAAGCCTTAAGTTCTAGAAATTGAATGATCAAATCAAATCTAGAATTAAATGATACTTAATCATGTGAATCCAATAGGATCTAACCCTTTGCAATCTCAATCATACTCTACTCTAATATACCTAACCCATAAAGCACAAATCAAACTACTCACTAATCATAACTCTAAAACATGCATAAACATGAAATAGAACCATAACCATGATAAGAAAAGAAGATAAGATAGAAAAGATTAAAACTTTCAAATAGAAAACAAAGATTCAACAAAGTTCAATGTTGGATCAACAGGAACAAATAGAAGAGAAAGCTTAGGATTTTAGAGTGAAATGAACTAGTATTTATACAATAGTTTAAATGGGTCAGGTCGACCAGGATAAACAGGGTCAAACCACAGATCTTTTTGTGTTTCAGGTGAGGCTGGCAGTCTGGGAGAGCGTTGTGGACCGCCAGCCAGAGTAGCTTGGACTGCAGGGTTAGTGTGGAGAGGGCTGGCGGTCTGGTGGATGGTTGTGGATCGCCAGCCAGAGGGGTCTGGACCACTAGTGATGTTTGTGGCTTGCTGGCGGTTGTCCTGAAGGTTTTGGACCGCCAACCAGAGGCTCCTAGACAACCAGTCTCCTCCTTTTGATGCTAAATGCGTCCATGCTTGCATTCGAGTCCCAGGATTCAACCGTCTTGATCAAGGCAACCTGAAATAGGGTATAAAAGAAGAGAAGAATGTACAAATGCATTTCCTAAGACATCTATATGATACTTCCTAATTATGACTCGAAAAACAACGTAAAATGTTCTAAAAATTTTTAAACTGTAAAAAAAATCTTCTAAACTCTAAGCTATAGTATGAAAAATGTGTTAACATCAACTCCCCCGGACTTTTCTTTTGCTTGTCCTCAAGCGAACTACAAAACTCAAACCGGGAAGAGAGGTTTGAAAGCAAGGAATCATAACCAAAGGGAAATGCGATGGTGATTGAACCGAGATCCTTAAAGAGAAGTAGCTAATAGCGAGAGTCTATTCTAGTCTTTTGTACTTCACCATTGCCTTTCCAAGCCCCAATCTACTCCTAAGCTTTTGGACCTAAGAAAACTCTTCCCATCAAAACACACATGACTCTTTAACATTCATTAGATTTTTGTTTTAGTGCGGTTCTCATTATGGACAAGAGATCAATTTCAATCGGATTGGTAAAGAAAAGTTGCTTTTGTGGTGATAATAGATGGCTAACATTTTCATTTTTGGTTCACCCTCCAAGAAAACATGGAATGTCATCATTACGCAAAAGCGAAGAAGAAAGGGACCAATTGATGTGTACAATGTCAAACTTCCATTCATTCTATCTCAAATCCTGAAGCTCTAAGCTATCTATTCTAGCATGGATTTCATGCTTTCCGATCTCTCACAAATCTCAAAGACTCCTTCCGAGCAATTATCTCTTTTAAAAATAACAACCACTTCAACTTAACTTTGCTTAGAGACTTAAGACACCCTTTGATTTCTTAGCTCTTTGATTTCTTTTCTTTATCACACTATCACTTATAACATTTGTTTTTCTCTCTTTCTCAACCATAGTGGATATTCTTTCTTTATGTACGTTAGAGTTTTTCTTTTAAGATCTTTCTTTCACAAATCTCTTTCATTTTAAGCACAAATTCAATTTCATCATTTCTTTTTCTTACCCCCTTCGATCTCAACTTATTCACACAAAGAAACCCACTTTCTTTCATTTTCAATCCCTTCCTATCCTACCTAGTCTCTTAACTTTTAAAAATGAAAGGCAAGCCTAAGAACAGAAGATAGATAATTGTCGTTCTCAATACTTACAAGATATTGCACATGAGACAACGTAGGAAAAAGAATCTCACTCAAGAAACATATGAATGGCTTGAAAGGAACAGGTAAGGTCAAGGTGTGGAACCATCTTAAAAATGAAGAAGGCTACTCGGGTTAACCAAAGTGTGGTAATCATGGAGAAGAGAACTCGAGTATATCATTAATTTCCAGTAGATCGGTTTCAAGCCCATAACAAGAACAATTAACTCAATATTAAGCTCAAGTTAAGATAGAGTCAAGGTGAAATACCATGACGGTTTTACTAAGGTAGATGCTTTTGAAAGGGGGAGTTCTAGCTATGGATTTTCCATTTTTTCGGCTAGGCTCAAGCTACAAACTACTTCTAGCAAGGGTCTCGGTTGAATCCCTAAGCATAGTCAACTTACAAGGCAAGTAAATCATTGTCCTCTATGCAAATGCATCCTACATGATTTCTAAGACTCAATCCTACTAAAGATAATAAGAAGAAATGCAACTACCTGATTATTTTGGTTTTTCAAATTTTTTTGGTTTTTTCTCTACCATAACTATTAATAATGCATCCTATTCTATACGAGACTCAAAGATATAAAACAATACAAAACAACTTAAGAAATCACATTAGTAACCATTCTCCTCCACAGGAATTACTCACCACCGTCTCGCTGATTGAATAAAATACGACGAATGAGACGAACAACCACAAATTCAAGGAAATAAAAGACATAATGGTATTTACAATCGAGAAAATGATGGTACCTTGATTCAAAAAGTCAGGGATCCCGCGAATTCCTCCGTGTCGATCGAGTAGAAATCGTTGCTCGTGGTTAGTGTTGGTGATCTCCTCCTTCTTATTTCTCTCTTCGACTCATAGGATGAGTGTCGTGATGGTTAATCAACCACCGTTGCGCTCGGAGTTCCACCAAAAGAATGTCATCCACCTTCATTGACATCTATTCTCTCCTCGTGGTCTTCTCCTTCGTCTCTTAGGGCTTCTTCTCCCGCAAGTTTGTTTGTAAGTACTTTCACTTGCTTTTAGCTACTTTGACAAGTTTATGAATTTTCCTATCTTGCCATTTGTTCCAATTTTCAATTAGCTTGAGCTTGTCATGCACATAGACCATTCCTTTGGAGGATGATGGTCCATCAAAGGGGTCAAAGTGGTAGCGGTTAGAACCATACACCTCATCTTCATCATTCGATTCATCTACTTCATCCCCTGAGTTCTCTGATTGCGGAGCTATACCTTTAGCTTTTGAAGTCCACATTGAAGATTAGGCTTCGGGGTCGTAAAAACAATCTTGTGGCATGAAAGCGATGTTCTCGCGGATACGAAGGATTGTCGCTTTGCGGTTGGGCAAGAGGAACTTGCGGTTGTCATCCATGATGTAATGGGAGTCCACCTCGCCTCCTAAGAACCGTGATGTGGCTAAGTAAGCCATATCAAGAAAAGAGGGTTCTTCGTTGGGAGCAAAATTAATCCTATAGTCCTTGTTGGTGATATATTTCAAGATCGGGCTCACTATCCCTTCAACCATCAGTTGAGCATTAGTGTCCGTTGACTTGTAGAGTGTGTTGCGGACATCCAATAGATGCAAAAGCAAGGCTCTTGAGAGATTAATATGTAGTTCTTTTGGTTCAAAAAGGTGGCGGTTGATGCCCATGATGATTCATGTGATCCCTCTCAAGAGTAGATACATGTGGCTCTCATTAATCTTTCCCGCTTCCCTTCTTGCGAAAATCGTATTCGCAAGGAACTTGTGAACATATCTAATGGCCCGGTGCTGAATCTTTGATTCTTTGATACCCGCCTTATACTCGCCAAATCTTTTTCCACATGTTCCTATCTTCGTCCTCAAGTTTCAGTATTATCGGGTTTTTTCCTTTTTCAAAGGTGAACAATCCGCTCAACCCGGATGTGTTCCATTCAATTTCTTCCTCTCCAATCACACAACTGAATTTCCCGCTTTCTTCGTCGTAGTCCAAAGTGGAAAGAAACTCACAAGTAAGTGATTGGTGACCCGATCCTCCATAGAAGAAGAAGTTGCCTATTCCCATGTGACGACAGATTGTGTTGACATCATCAAAAAGTCCGAGTTTCATCAAAGCTTCACTACTCGCCCATCTTGTTTGAACCCATTTCTTTCTCACCAAAGCATTGTAGAGTTGTGTCGCGATTGGTCCTAGCGATTTCCTCTGTTTTGCTGCTTCATTATATTTGAGTTTTGTCACTGTTTTCTTCGTAGCTTTTCTCCTCATTTCCAAGGGAGGAATATCCTCACTAACTTCTTCATCACTACTCGCAGCATTAACATCAAATTTCGGCTCGGTTTCTTGCGTTATTTCCTTGCCCTTAGCTCTCTTTGGGCGAGCACTCAGGCTTGATTCTTCTACCGCCTTCTGTGAGTTTGATTGTCCTCCTTGTTTGTTGTTTCTTGTTTCTTGTGTTTGTCAATGTACCTTCACGATTAAAAATTACCTGATTTAGTTTTTGATTAGAATAGAACCAATGGATTTCTTAGTCATTGGTAAGCATTGTGTATATCAACATAAACCATCATAAAAACTAAAACTGTCCACAACTTAGCAACTTCTACTTCATTCATCCCTCTTTCATAAGTACAAAGATCATCACAACTCATTGAAACATTGCATTGACACAGATTTGTGATTTCAATATCATCTCAAAACATCATAACAATGAGTATTCGCCAAATTAAAACCAAACAAAAGGACTTAGAAATTTTCCACATTTTCACTCTCTTGAAATTTCTAAAACTTAATATAGTGGCTAAATCCTTTAGTAGTCTTTTGCAAAAAGTCTTCTGATAACCTCATAAACTCATAGAAATCAAAATCCCCAATGTTTTCTAACTTTCCAAATTCTCAAAATTTCTCAAGAACCCTAAACTTTTGATTTCAAAAATCAAGCAATTTACATGATTTTGGAGGTTATCCTAGCAATAAAAAGGTTAATCCAACTTTATCTAAGCATATTATATCAAGAGAAACCACCAAATCACCTTAGAATCAAAATCTAAAATTTTGTTCAAAGAGAGGGATTAGAGAGATTACCTTGTTTTGGAGTGGGAAGAGCTAGACAATGATGGAAATGAGTAGAGATTTTGCTAGAGAATGTAAAATTTTGGTGATATGCAAAAGATTTGGGTGAGATTGGTGAAGAGTTGAGAGAAAAGTTTTAAAAACTTTCTTAGTAAGAAGAGGAGAAAACAATGAAGATGGAGAGTAGAGAGACAGTTTTGTGTTTGTGGGGTTGTTTTAGA
>OVAN01016346.1:0-10660 GCA_900406275.1 Anastatica hierochuntica
GTTGGCGACGAATCCCTAGAACTACAGCGTAGACTCTTAACCTAGTTGAGACGTAGCTCGCTAATGAAACAAAGTAAGAACCCTAGTTTTCTAAGTGTTTGTGGTGAGGAAAATTGTATTCTCTCCCCTCATCCTTCTCCTTTGCACCCTTTATATAGGTCTTCGTGGGCTTGGCTCATTTCCTTTTTCGACCCCGATTCGTGCATATCTTCTCNCCCGATTCGTGCATATCTTCTCGTGGATATATTCCTTTTCCCCGATTCGCATATATCTTTTTTGAGATCCTTCCTTATCTTCTCAAAATCTAACATTTTCGCGAAACCCTGGCAAATCGTCGTTGTAAATGGGTCGGTTCTCGCCCAAAATCGTAAGTGGACTGTTATCGCGATTTGGGCCCTTTCGGGCCGTTTCGCGGCTAAGTGATTTTGACGATTCCTTTCGGAGAAACCGTTTCTCGTAAGACCAAGCGGTAATAGTTTCGTGGAACGATAAGACTAATCGTATAGTTTAGACTCTTCCAGTGTTTAAGTTAACCGTCGTCGTTTTACACGATCGATACGAAGTCCACGAAAAGTACGAATCCTTACAATTATCGTCACGACAATTTGACAGAAACTCCAATGAGACGAAACGAGAGACGATCAAGTGATGATTCGAAGGAGATGATGATCAGAAAAGACGTGGTTCAGCCAAATAACGGCTGAACATTGTCAGCGTCCAAGACAGAGTGTCAATTGGTTCGAAGACTCGCTCGTATTTTGGCGTCAATCGGTGTTCGGATGTTTTCCCGAAACGATTCGGTTGTCAGATGTTCCCAGGCATTTCGTATCGCTTCGAAGTTTGTATTTGGAGGCCTTCGGAAGTTTCGGGCGTCGATTTCGATGTTACCATTTTTGACCCCAACAAAGGCCACTAAGGCCATAAAGTCATTACAAAACCCACAGGGGGCAAGAGTAAGCCCACGCAGGGGCACGCCATCAACAAAAAAATAAAATCCCACAAGGGGAGAGTAACCGGTTTCTAAATTCCAGGTCTGGAGGCTAGGCAGTTGGAGGATCACGAGAGGCAGACTTCTCGACAGTTGGCTCAGAGGCAGCTGGAGGAGTAGAAGCCAAGGCAGGAGGAATTGTCGATTCATCTTCAAAGGTGGGAGCTTCGAGGCCATTTTCCTCTGCCTCCACAATCGCCACCAGCTTGTAATTCTCAAACTCCTCCTGCAGATTCCAAGACTTGGCCTCACCCTTGAGGTAGTCCCGAACCAACTCCCAGCGCCCCATGATCCTGGCACCATTGACGGCTATGGACATCTCGTCTGTAAAGGTGGCCACCCGGGAGTCCAAGTTACCCAGCTCCTCTTTCAACTTTGCCTTCTCCTCAGTCAAGCTGAGAACCTTCTTTGTCGCCTTCTCCTTCTCTGACTCCAGCCTCGGAGCAGACCCTTCATCTCCTTCAGCTCCTTCTCCAAGCTAGCCGACCTGTCTTTCTCCGCCTTCAGCTTTGCAAGGCAATCCTCCACCTGAGCCCTTCCTGCAGCGATTACGTCAGTGGCGACCTGGTGCTTGGCATGGAAGAGAGAGGCCGCAAGCTGAGCAACAAAAGAAAGAAGGTTAGGCAAAATAAAAGGAGAACAGTCAGATAGTAGCCAGACGCCAAAGGCAGGCCAAGTACCTTGATAAGCCCCTTTTGGACCTGGTCGAAGATGCCCAGATCACCGGAGCTAGGGGGTCAGAAGGGAGAGCAGGGAAGACAGATTCTTGCAAATGCGCCAAGGCGCCTTCAAGATCGTCGATGGAGGAGGAAGGTTGCTTGGCTCGAGGACCTCTTTGCTTCTTGCTAGAGGCGGTAGCTTTCGGGGCCGCTTTTCCCTTGGACCCAGCCGAAGGAGATTCGAAGATCTCCACCACCTCTGAAGCCTTGCTCCCAGACGACAACTTTGCCTTTCTTGCCGCCTGAGCCCTCTTAAAGTCCTCCAGCGCTTTAGACCCGGATCCTAACATGTTCCTTGCAAGATGACAAAAGATCAATCAAGAAACAAACTAGAAGTAAATAAACAAAGGAAGAAGGAAGCAAGGAGCCAACCTCTCACGCTGCTCTGGCTCAATGCTTCTTCACTCAAAAGGAATGGGATACTCCTTTCCTCAGCAGGGATCTCTAAAGTCTCTTTCGCCTTCTACTTGCCCACCTCTGACTTCACTGTAGATGCTTCTGCAAAGGCAAAGGATTAAAAGGGTTAATAACCAAACTGGAAGCAGAAGAAACAAAAACATCCTAAGCCTACCAGTAAATCTCCACAGAGTAGAGAACCCAGGGGAAGTCCCGACTCTCATAAAGACAAACTTCTAGGCCCAGTGCTTCGTGAAGGCCGCCCCCTTTCTCTCCTCCCTCTCTAGCTCCAATACCAAGGGAGCACCAGCACGAGGGCGAAAGTAGTATCTACCTTCACCCAGAAGAACGTGGGGAAAGTAGTAGGAGTAAAGGAGATCATCAATGCCGAGATCCAGCCCATGAAACTCTTTGAGGACCTGGATGGCAGTGAGGATCCTCCAGGTCGGCTGGTTCAGCTGGGAAGGGAAAATATTAAAGTGCTTCGAGACCTTCTTCACTAGGTCAGGCACTACACCCCTGACTCCAGCCTCGAAATAGCCCTCGTACGTGGCTATCTCGTCCCTTGGGCATTCAAAAGCCCTCTCGCCTTGCCCACACAGTCTCAAGTGGACGTCTGCCCCAATGGAGTACTTCTGCCTCCATTCCTCCAAGAGCTCAGAGCTCAGGTTTGAAAAAGGGCCAACCTTCATAAGCTCCGAACCTGCGGCGGAGCGCAGTGGCAACGGATTGGCCTCAAGGATCTCCGTGTCCTCGGAAGACCCCTCAGCCTCAGGAGACAGGCTAGTCCTGATTAAACGCCTCCTCCGAACACGGGCCCAAACAGAGGATGAGGCCACCGTAGAAAAGTCATCACCGGAGCTAGTCATATTTGGGTTCAAGAAAATTTCGATCTTGGGTCTAGGAACTGATCGGGACAAGAAAGACCTAAAAGCTAAGGTTGGTTTGAAATCCTAAAATCCAACTCCAAGAATCTACCCTAAAAGAAGCGAAAAGAATAGGGAAGAAGACGATCTAACCTTAAAAATCGCGGGTCGAAAGCTGGAAAGGGATTCCGAGAGCAGAATTTCGGTAAGAAAGGGAAGAAGATGAATCAAGAATTCTAGTAAGAGAAAGAATATGAGGTGAAAATGCCAAAGAAGAAAGAAGAGAAGGTTTAAAAGAAAGAGGAGAAATCAAATGAGCCACACGCGTCTAATCATTGCCGCGAATCTCGCAAGAAGTGTAACGGTTATATTCTCCCTCTTCAAATCTTCATCAATCTTCGCCAACGGCTATAAGCTCCCTTTCTCACCAAGTCAAACATCTAAGATTTTTTCAAAATAATCCTCCTTGAAAGCTGTAAACGGTTAGCAAAAGTTCAAAAGTCAAAGCCCCAAGGCCAGACGACAAAGAGCCAGACGCAACCTCTCGTCGCAGCAATGCTCATTATCTGGTACAACTTGAACCAAAAGCAAGCAGACGCTTAAGAAAAGAAGAGGCGGCGCAAGTCAAAGATAAGAAAAGCCAAGCGACCGCTGGCTTCCTGCTTAAGCCACCTGGAAGACATGTTATTCAACAGCTTCGGATCGAACCTGCGCAATAAGGGGCAAACTGTTGGGACTAATTAAGGTCATGGAAATTCCCCGAACTTAGATGAAGTACAACAAAAAGACCTCGAAGCAGGGGTATGATAAGAAGTAGGAAGCCAGATGACATCTTATAGCCAGAAGCCAGAAGTCAGACGACCAAGTATAGCCGGAAGCCGGAAGCCAGCCGACCACCGCCTCTCCTTTATTTTTGCAATTCCAACTAATAGATAATGACATGTATTTGAGATAAATATGCATATATTCTGCAGATAATCATGATCTATCCAATTCTTGGAGGGATAATCATGAAATTGATGTATAAATACCAAGCTTCAAGGGAAAACGTTCACGCACGAAAACCCTAAGAAAAGAATCAATACAACAAGCATCTTTTTGCCATTTTTGATCTCAAAGCTTAGTATGAACGTTCCAAAACCTTTGCTAAACATTCATCGACCTCCAGATTCTGTAGTGCTAAAAAAAACGACCAAAATCACCCATAACAGTTAGGTAGATCCCTCATTCTTCAATCCAAAAGGCATCACCTTGTAGTAGTAGATTCCGGGAGAAGTCATGAAGGAAGTCTGTTCTTGGTCGTCTAGAAGCATGAGTATTTGATTATGCCCAGAGAAGGCATCCATGAAACTCATCAATTGGTGTCCAACTGTGGCGTTTACCAGCTTGTCTATATGGGGCAAAGGGAAGGGATCCTTAGGACAGGATTTGTTTAGATCCCTAAAATCTATACAAACCCTCCACTTGTCATTCTTCTTCCGGACCACGATGAAGTTTGTTAGCCAATCCGGGTATTGGACTTCCCTAATGAACCCAACTACAAGGAGGTTTTTGACTTCATCATTGATGATTGCGTCTCGTTCTGGTGCAAACTTCCTCCTTTTTTGCTTGACTCCTGGGTACTTAGGGTCCACTTGCAACTTATGCACTATTACTTCTGGGTCTATCCCTAGCATATCCACGTGGGACCACGCAAAGATATCGGCATTGGACCTTAGGGACACTATCAGCCTCTAGCATATGCCTTCTTGCAATCTTGCCCCTATTTTGAGGTTTTTTTCTAGTTCTCCTTGTATCAAAGGTACGTCATCCAGTTGTTCCACTTTTGGTTCCTCAGTGTGCAATGCGGGGAGTGGTCTCTGTAATTTCTATATGGGAGCTGTCTTGCCCTTTAAAGTGGTTTGGTATCACGATCGAGCATTCTCCTGGTCACCCTTGATCTCCTTGATTCCCCATGGAGTTGGGAATTTGAGTACTTAGTGCAAAGTTGACGGCATGGCTCTCATCTCATGTATCTAGGGTCTGCCCATGATCATATTATAGGCGGAGGGACAATCTATGATGGAAAACTTGATGGAAAAAATAACTCCTCCAGCACAAAGTGGAAGTGCTATTTCTCCAATGGTTTGCTTGACTTTTCCGCTGAAGCCCACCAGTGGTGTGGTCTTCTTGGTTAAGGCTTCATGGGTTAGACCCAAGTCTGTATATGCTCCCAGGAAAAGTACGTTCACAGAGCTTCCATTATCGATAAGTACTCTCTTCACCAAAAAATTCGCCACCGATAATGAAACAACCAAGGCGTCATGATGTAGAGTTAAGACTCTATCTTTCCCTTTAGCCGTGAAGCTTATGGCTTCTTCACTGAGGTTCTGACGCTTAGCTTTTGGGGTGCCATGAAAATTTTTTGCAAACCTTGTGCTTTTCTTTGCAGCAGCATGTGTAATGCTACTTATCTCTGATCATCTGAATATGACAATTATCATCCTACCGTGTCTTGGAGAATTTGGCGCTTGACGGCCTGCCGGGGCACCTTCTTCCTGACTATTTAGCATCTCCTTTGTTTTGTAAAAGAGGGATTCTCGCAGGTGTTCCTTCTTGAGCAACTCGTTGACTTCTATTCTTAAGGATATACAATCCTCCGTTTTGTGACCATGGTCATTCTGGAAGTCGCACCATTTGTTCGGATTCCAGCTATGGTCAGGCGATCTCATCTTTTGGGGCCATTTGACTTGGACTGCCATCTCCTTCAAGACTCCTACCAGCTCCGCGCTTGATATTGACAGGTTGGATATATCCGACCAAGTGTTTACTGGTGGGAATCTGTTGTCGTTCAGCTTACCCAGAGGCTTGTGCCCTTTTGCTCCCTTCGCTCCGTCTTCTCTAGTAGGTCTTTGGTAGGGCTTGTGGTCTCTGGCCGTCTTCTCGGTCCTCATGACCCGAGATTCTTGCCTAGCAAGTAGGTCTTCTTCCCACTTGATATGCACCTGGGCGCGGAAGAGCACATCTTCAATCGTTATGCACAGATATTTCGTGAGTTCCTTGTATAGATCACCATCATGAAGAAGTCCTCTTTTAAAGGCAGAAATTGTGGTGGCAACGTTGCAGTTTGGGATCGTGACCTTCTGGTTGTTAAAGCGATGAAGGTAGCTTCGGAGTGGCTCTACCTTATGTTGTATGATCTCATAAAGGTCATCAGATGACTTAGGAGTCACCCTGCTGCTAGCAAATTGCTCTACAAATTGGTCAGTTAGACGAGCAAAGGATCCTATGGTACCAATTGGGATTGATATGAACCATTGCAAGGCGGCCCCCGTTAGACTAGAACCAAATCCCTTACACATGGCAACATCTCTGTGCTCCTTCTGGATCGCTATAATGAGCATCTTCTGCTTGTACTGTGCGATGTGGTTATCCGGGTCGGAAGTCCCGTCTTACGGCTTGATGAATGGGAAAGTGAACTTCTTTGGCATGTCGATGAGTGAAATCTCATTTGTGAAAGGAGTGTTCGCGTAAGAGCTTAGGGCACTTTTCCTCAGAGGAGGTGCAAAGCCTTGAAGTTATTCGATTACCAATTGTAGCGCCTCGAACTTGCTAGAGAACATCTGTTCCAGTCATCTGGCCTCGTTAGAGAGTGGGACGAGATTTGCGACTTGCGGCTTTTCTACATCCATAGGGTCTTCTTTATCTTGAACAAGATTTTGGTTCTCCGAGGCTTCTGTTGCTGCTGGATTTCCTCTTTCTCAAGAATTATTGGTAGGAGGAGTCTCCATAGTAGGCATCCGAGGCACGTGGACCCTGAACTTCTGGTTTGTGGCTTGATTAGCCATCAAGGTCGAGTTTCCTTCTTTGAGGGTCTCGTTCTTCAGCTCCAGTTGCTGCAGGCATTGTGGGTTCTCCTAGAGTGTCTTGGTATGAGTTTCCATCTGTTGTCTCAAAGTCCGCAGGTCTGCAGTTGTGGCATCAATTCCAGTTGGAGTTTGATCCCTTCGAAGTTGCTCCATCTCACTTAGTCTTTTTTCATAGTTTCTAGTTGAGATCGCATCTCTTCATGGGTAAGTTCGGTTCGTCCAGGTGTTATGTTTGCTGATTCATGATTGTCTCAAGTCATCTTCACGTAGCAGTTTCAGAAAGCTCTCCCTCCCTCTAGCGTCAACTGTTATGGGTGATTTTGGTCGTAATCACTACGGAAGCCGGAGGTCAATGAATATCGTGTGTGTATGTAAATTGAAGAAGGTGTTCTAAGCTTTAGAGATCAACAATGTTGAAAAGATGAATGTGTATTGATCTCTTTAGCATAGGATTTTTCGTGTAGGATTTTTCGTGTATATCCACTCTTAATCCCTAAGCTTTATATTTATACAAGGAGTTCATGATTATCCCTTCAAGAATCGGGTATCTCATGATTATCTACAGAATATCTATCATTATCTATAGAATATACATCATTATCTACTAAGTTAAATAATAAAGTAAATACAAGGCGATGGTCGACTGACTTCCAGCTTTCGTCTATGCAATGTCGTCTGGTCTCCTGCTTCTGGGCATTCCCCTGCCTCGAGGTCTTAATGATGTACTCAATCTAAGACAAGGGGAATTCCCATGGCCTAAATTACTCCCAACACTCTTGATGATTGGTAGAGCTACCCCTGGTAAGCGCTTGATCATGTTTTCCATAACTTCAAGCCCTCCCTGTTAGCATGACTTCCAAACCATGGGCCTCTTGAGCGCTTCCTTCATAAGGTTTGCTAGGCCCGTTTTTATGGTTGGAGCCAGGAGTATGGGTCAAACCCGAGCTTGGAGCTTGATACATTCACGCCTCCTTTGCGACCATTCCCGGTGTCTCGTCCAGCGGCTGCATCGGTGGAACCTTCCTCTTAAACCTGACACATTTTTCGTCGCCTTCGGTGCATGTGTCACATGTCAGAGTGCTTTTCTCCACCGCCAAGGCTTTGAGAATTGCGTTATCATCTTGTAACTCTTTCAGGGGAGCTTCGTTCTCCCTTAGCTTCGCCGTGATCTGCTCGTACTCTTGAAGCATCATCGCTATCGCCGTATTGCTTGTTGTCTCGGGTGTTATTTCCATAGACGTGGATCTAAGTATTTTTTTATTCTCCGGTTCGGAGGAGCTGTTGGATTCGCTCATCTTTGCTCTTCTGTTCTTGTTGAAATCTCACCCTCCTTCTAGCGCCAAATTGTTTGGTGTTTTTTTTGGTGATTCTTTGATGGAGAAGAACAAAACAAGATATTTAGGGTTTTTGAGGCATGAGCAAAAAAGATGTGTAAAACTATTTCTTTTGTTGATGATTTCAAGAGAATCGATTACAATGAGTATTTCTGTGTAGAGTCTCGGATCCTTGAGCTAAGGTTCTTCCCCTTGTATTTATAGTTATCGAATCTGAGTATTTCCATATTTCTTTATAGATAACTTCTATATTCAAGTCTATCTATACAATAAGGAATATTTCTCTGATTCATTATGGTATTTGTCCTTATCTCTTAAGATTTAGATCGACTAAGAGGGACATCCACCCTACCTCGACTATGACCTCGGCTTGGCGGTGTGTCATTGGCTATGAGCTTGGTTTATACGTACAACTAGGGAGTTTGTTTATGTCTCCTTGGTCAAGTTATGGCCGGACTCTAAGGGAATAAAATTACCCCCAACAACAAGATTAGTAATAAAACAATTCAAAATTATGTTAAATTTATCCCAAAAAAAACTCTCAAAATCTAAATTTAAAAAATATTGTACTCATAAAAATATGACTCCAAAGGCCATAACACCAGGTCAATTAACGGTTGTTAATATTTTAAATGTTAATTTTTTATATGTGAAAACAAAAATTATAAAACTATTGATTTTTTCACTAAACTTTTATGTTAGTTTTGGATCTCAACCCAAAACAGATTGGTCTTGGGCTAACTAAAAGCCCAATTGAAAATGAGAGGCTTTTAGAATATAAGCCCAAGCTCATGATGGTTTTCTTGTTGATTAATTCGACAAGTACAAATAACAGAAAGAGATAAGAGAGTTTGAGTTAGTTACAAAACAACTAACTAAAGCTGAAACAGAGAGAGAGAGAGATCGAAGAAAACAGAGAAGCAAGAAGGAAGAGCAAGAAGATCGCCATGGATTTAAGCTTTCTTCTTCAGGATTCTTCAAAGCTGCTTAGGTGTTGATCTCTTCTCTTCTCTACCTTTCTCTATCATCATGAATCCTTCTTGTAAACCAAAAAAACACAAGAACACTAAGAGATCTTAGTGTGTGTAATTCCGATAACATAGTGAAGTTTGAGAGTAGAGACTCTCACGAGATGTACCAGCGTTGCTGGGAACTCGTTAAATCGATTGGTGTATAAACATTAGATCAATCGTAGGATTCAATAGAGAAAATCAAAGTAAGCAATCAACGATCAAGTCTCGACAAGTGGTATCAGAGCACCAGGCTTTGATTGCTAGTAAAGGAAGGAGAAAGAGGTTCAAGGATCTTATATGTGATCATTATTCTTTCTGCGTAAGATCAAGGTTGTGGTCCAAGATCTGGGAGCATCATTCATCTCAAAAGTATCTTCTTGAGACCATCTTTTGCTGCGTGATTCTTCTTTAATCTTTCTGTAAAAAGAAGAAGAAGAAATATTATTCTGTTTGAAGTATGGATCCTACACCAGGAAGATTTGAAATGGAGAAGTTTGATGGGAAAGGGGATTTTGGACTATGGAAATACAAGTTATTGGGTCAGGTGGAAATTCAAGGGTTATTGTCAGTCATACAAGAAGAGACTACTTCTACAACTGAAAAGGGTAAAGAGGTAGCAGGGGATCCACCTAAACCAGATCCAAGAAGAGATGAAAAGGATCTAAGGGTAAGAAGCTTGTTCCATACATGCTTGAGTGATCCTATCTTGAGAAAGATAATGAATGAGAAGACAACTCTAGGTATGTGGAAAGCACTAGAGCGTGACTATCAAACTAAGTCTCTTCCTAATCGTATCTATCTTAAGAAGAAATTCTCCAGTTACAAGATGGAAGAGGACAAATCCATTGAAGAAAATGTTGACATATTTCTCAAACTAATAGCAGATCTTGCAAGCATNACAAGCATACAAGTCTCTATTCCTAATGAAGATCAAGCAATACAGATCTTATCAGGACTTCCACCTTTGTATGAGCCATTGGTTCATACACTTCAGTATGGAAGTGGGAAAGATACTCTTACTGTAAGTGAGGTTGTCACAGCTGCTTACTCTAAAGAAGCAGAACTTAAACAGAAGGGATTGTTGAATAAAGGAAGAAACCAATCGGAGGATCTTTATGTTGAAGCCAGAGGTAGATCAGAAAAAAGACTAGATAAAGGCAACAACAAAAACTCAAAGTAGAATGGTAGGTCTAAGAGTAAAGGAAGATCTAAGTCAAAGCCAAGATTCAACAAAGCAAATAAAAGTGAGTGTTTTATCTGTGGGAAGAATGATCATTGGAAAAGAGATTGTCCTGACAGAGGACAAAAATGTACAAACTCAGCCAACTCAGTAGTAGAAGTCAAGGAACCTATGGTTCTCACTGTGAGCACTGATGCTTCTAGAAAATAATGGGTATTAGACTCAGGCTGTACCTTTCATATCACTCCAGGCAAAGAGGTTCTGCTTGACTTTAAGGAAGTTGAAGGCGGGAGAGTATTGATGGCCAATGACACTT
>OVAN01016347.1:235-10660 GCA_900406275.1 Anastatica hierochuntica
GGTTTCTCAAAAGGGGATTTCATGATTCAGTGATTGTTAGGTTGTTTGATTGGGGAATTAACTTTTGATCTTCGCTTATCTCTGTGCTTAATGCTGAAATTGGATTCGCGACCTAGTTTCTGAATCTACGATATTCAATACACCAAAAGTGATTTCTTGAATTCCTGAACCTGTGGTTAAGTGAGAAAAGTGTCTTTAACCAACAACAGTTGATGTTACTGCGCTTTGTGAGCAAATCAATCTTCCTTAGAATGCATGCTTAGGATTTGAAACTCAACGAAAGTTAGTGTCTAGGATCCTTTAGCATAGATAATTAGCGCTGCAACAGTAGGTTAATTATAATCTTGTGAATTGAGCTTAGATGGTTCTTAAATGTTTCCCCTTTTACAATTTGCAATCCTGATGATATGATTTCCCTGAGAACACCCTATGCCTAGCGTTTTTCTCTAATCGTTTTACAACCCATATTTGCTTGCTTTCTTCCTTTGATTTCGTTATTGCATCTTTATTCCAAACCTTCTTTTCCGTCTTAGCCTGTATTTGATCTGAATATTCTTTGCATGACATTGGTCTTTGTGGATTCAATACCCGAACCACTACAACGTGCTAAACTGTACGCTTGCAATGATTTCTTGGATAAAAACCTGAGCCATCAATTACTTACCTTAGAAGAAAATGATTTCATGTGATATAGTGGTACAATTGTTTTAACGACCAAAACTATCTACTAATGGTGCTTTTATGCTTTCAAATTTGACAGAGTTTAATATTTAGCAAAGTGATTCTAAGCTTTGTATACCTTTTCAAGTGCATACGATAGTTTAAAAGTCAGAAACTCTGTATGTTTATTCAAGCATGCAAGAGGGAAATGTTTGATAATTATAGTTTATAAAATGCATGTAAAAGATAGTTCGAGTGATACTAGACTGTTCAATATGTTTTACTATTGATTAATAACACGTATGGGACACACAAATATTAAACTTTCAAATGGAAAAAATCAATAGTATTGTTTTACAAAAATGTAAAGTACGTAAATGATTATAATAAATAAACTCTATAAAAAATAAATTTATACGTAAAAAAGTCATGCTCGTTCAAGGCAGGGTCAACACATAGTATATATATATATGACTTATTCTAATAAAGTAAATGTCCAAATCTAAAAAGGAAAATAAAAAGGGTATTCCTGATGGGGGAGCAATGTCAGCATCGGAGTCTCTCACCACTCCATTCTGAGATGGAAGCGTTATTATGGGCGATGTCAGAGTTGCACAACCATGACATCAGTTTCTAGACGTTTCAGATAAATTGCGCAGAGCTCACCAATATTATTGAAGACCCTGATGGGTGGCCAGCCATGTATACGTCGATCCAGGATCTCCAACTGCTTCAAGGATATTTGTCGGGATTCAAGTTGTCCCTTATCCTGCGTGTGATGAACACACAAGCAGATAGTTTTGGCTAGAGGATCTCGTACTTTTTTCC
The DNA here is from genome assembly GCA_900406275.1 of Anastatica hierochuntica. NCBI lineage: Eukaryota > Viridiplantae > Streptophyta > Magnoliopsida > Brassicales > Brassicaceae > Anastatica > Anastatica hierochuntica. Next base: position 1,724 of record OVAN01016347.1, read on the forward strand.
GTGATTATACTTTTGTAGACACTTTTCCTCCGAATTAGTTACCCAATTCGGAAAACTATTTGTATAATTTATTGTGTGGTTGGAAAAAAAGGAAAATAAACATAATGCATATACTATGAATATATAGAATATATTCATCTTAACATCCCTCCTTAAGTTGGAGCGTCCAAATTTTGTATGTCCGACTTGTCAGAAAATGCATCAAATTCTCGTTTTCATAAAACATTAGTGAGAATGTCTGCAAGTTGTTTTTTAGTTGATACATGTGTAGCGGTAATCACTCCTTTTACAATCTCATCACGGACAAAATTAGAATCCACCTCCATGTTCTTGGACGAGTACGTCTGTAAAAAATGGGATTTGAGCTAATGTATAATGCGCATTTGTTGTAACAATGTAGTGTCATTGGCTGGTTGTGAGGGATGCCGAATTCTTTGACCAACGATTTGACCCATTTGAGTTCACATGCGATTGCTTTCATTGTTGGATGACAAAGTTACAATATCTTGTTTCTTTGTTTTCCAAGATATTGGAGATGAGCTAAACTGCACTACCAAACCAGTGATAGAGTGACGCATTAATGGGCATGCGGCATAGTCCGAGTCGCACCATTCCGTGAAGTGGAAGGTTGGAACCGCGCTTAGAAGAATGTCTTGCCCGAGATTCCTTTAAAATATTGGACGACCTTCAAGGCTGCCAACCAATATTCTGCACGCGGTTTGTGCATAAATTGCGAGCGAATGTGGATAGCATAATTGAGATCGAGTCGAGTTAATGATAAGTAAATGAGGCGGTTGACCAATCGTCTATAGCTTTCTGGGTCGGCTAGTAGAGGGCCGTCGACTAACGCTAGGCGATGGTTATGGCCAATGGGAGATTATGCTAGCTTGGAAGCGAGTAATATGGTTTTTGCGACAATGGTCGTGGCGTACTTGCGTTGACAAAGGTAAAATCCGGCAGGAATATTAGCCATTTTGATCCCAAGGAAGTATTTGAGAAACCCAAGGACCTTCATGTGAAAACAAGATGAGAGGTAATCATTGATGTTTTTGATCTTCCGAAGTATTACAACATATGATGAGGTCGTCGACGTACACTAATGTCCGAAGGTTGATGCCAAATTTGTAGTAGATGAAAAATGAGTAATTGGGTCGAGTTTGTTTGAATATGAATTTCTCAAGTTCATTAGCTAGGTTAGCAAACCAACACCGTCCGACTTGCTTGAGATTATATAGAGATTTTCAAAGAGGGAAAACACGTGTATCTTCAGACTTTGAGAATCCAGGAGGCAAATTTCATTTAGACTTCTTCTTCAAGGTCTCCGTGAAGATATGCGTTATGAAAATCAATTTGATAAACTTCATAATTCTTCTTAGCCGCCTTATCCAGGAAGAGATTAATCGTAGTCATTTTTGACACGGGTGAAAAAGTTTCCTTGTAATCTATACCTTCCTTTTGGTGGTTTCCAAGTACAACGAGGCAAAATTTGTACCATTCAATGGTCCCATCTGAATGACGCTTGATCCGATATACCCATTTTGGGCCGAGAGTTTTCTTATTAGGAGGAAGCTCTTCGAGATCCCATGTGTGATTTGCTTCCAAAGTTGTCACCTATGTACCCATTAAATCTTGCCATATATCATCGTTCATTACTTCATGAAAAGATCGTGGCTCAAAAGAAGTCGTGTCAAAGCCAGCAAATAACTCTGATGGTTAGGTGAAAATTTGTCACAAGAAACATAGTTGCAAATAGGATAAACCGTAACTGTGCTCCAGAGTTGGTGAAGTTTATGAGGAGAGAGATGGGTCTTGGATAGATGTTGTACCTACAATGTAATTGTTAAGGCGAGTACAAGGTGTCTTTTGACGGTGACCACGACCAAGTGCTAGTTCAGCATCTGGCGCAGCATTGGTCAGATTCGTCAGTTCTATTGCAAACACGGATCGAGTGCAGGGGTAGTATATCACAGCTGAGGTAGAGACATGTACGATAAGGGCTGATGATTAGTGTATCACAGTGGCAATGTCAACATCATCATTTGGTTAATCTTCATGGTTATGTGTACTAAAAAGATGAAGTGGAGACTCATCAAATGTCAAGGTGGATGGGTTTTCCGGAAATGGAAAATTGTGTTCGTTGAACACCACATCTCGTGACGTGAAGAATATGTCTTTGTCGAGGTTATAAAGTTTCCAACCTTTCTTTCCATATGGGTACCAAGAAAGATGCAACAACGGCTACGCGGAGCAAACTTGTTACCTTTATGATCGTGGTTGTGTGCATAAGCTAAGCAGCGAAAAACCTGAAGATGATAAAAGATGGAGGTTGGCCGAGGAGCTTTTCAAAAGGAGTCTTCCCAGGGAGGAGTTATGATGGCATTCGATTAACCAAATAAACGGCAGTGAGGATGCAATCTCCTCAATACTGGACCGGTAAGTTAGCTTGAAATTGAAGAGCTCGAGCTATGTTCAGTGTGTGATGGTGTTTTGGTTCTACTCGTTCGTATTGTTGTGGTGTGTAGACGCATGATGTCTCATGAATCATCCCTGTGGGAACCGATATTCTCACTTTCAATGTTTGCGTGGTTCACGGATTCTCTGAGGCCAAAAAGCGATGAGATCAGATGATGAACACGAGAAATAAAGTTAAAGTTATGAAACTAATCTACGAGATAAGATCAAACAAAAAGCGTGAGTAAAACGAATATGCGAACAAATTGCGATAGTTAGGTTAACAAGATTCATATGACGAAATTAAGATAAACAAGATGAATAACGTAATTGAGATTGATACGAAAACAGATTGCGAAGCAAGATATGTAAAACGACATTAAAGTAACAAGATTCGTAATGAGAAACAGTTTAAACACGACAAGAGAATCGTTGATCAAAACATGGACAATAAACAAAACACATAGATAACGAAGAAAGTATAAGGGATCTTATTCGAATTCGTGGTCTGAGCGTGCACAACCGGTGTTAAGTCGTGGCCGCAAGAACTGTTGGCGACGATTACCTAGAACTACAACGTAGACTCGTAACCTAGTTGAGACGCAACTCGCTAACGAAAACAAAGTAAGAACCCTAGTTTTTTCTAAGTGTTTTGCGGTGACAAAAATTGATTTATCTCTCTTTCATCCTTCGCACCCTTTATATAAGTCTTCGCGGGTTTGGCTCGCTTCCTTTTTCGTCCTCGATTCGTGCATATGTTTTCGTGGAAATATTCCTTTTTCCCTGATTTGCATATATCTTTCCGAGATCTTCTCGAAACTTAACATTTTCGCGAAACCCTAGTAAACCGTCATTGTAAGTGGGCCGGTTCTCAACCGAAATCGTAAGTGAACCGTTATCGCGGTTTGGCCCCTTTCGGGACGTTTCGTGGCTAAGTGATCTTTACAATTTATTGCGGAAAACCGTTTCTAGTAAGAATAAGCGGCAATAGTTCCGTGGAACGATAAAGCCGATCGTATAGTTTAGAACCTTCCGGTATTCAAGTTAACCGTCGTCGTTTTACACGATTGATATGAAGTCCACAAAAAGTATGAATCCTTACAACCATCATCATGACGGTTTGACGAAAACTCCAATCGAGACAAAATGAGAGACGATCAAGTGACGATTCGAAGGAAATGACGATCGGAAAGGACGTGGTTCAGTCAATGGATTACGGTTGAATGTTATCCGCGTCTCAACGCCAACCGGCGCCAAGACAGGCACTCTGTCTTGGCGCCAATTGGTGCCAAGGCCATGCCTTGGTCTTGGCGCCAATTGGCGCCCAGACCATGCTCTAGTCTTGGCGCCAAGACGGACCTCCGGTCTTAGTTCCAATCGATGTCTAGATTGGCCTCTAGTTTAGTCGTCAATCGATTCCAAGACTCGTTCGTAGGTTTGGCGTCAATCGGCGTTTAAACATTTCTCTGAAGCGACGCGGTTCTCCAACGCTTTTGGTGGTTTCGTATCGCTCTGGAGGACGTATCGTGTAGCCTTATGCGAGTTATCCGAGAACCATCGATGCTAACTTTAGCACTTGGATGCTCTAGTTGCTTGCGGCTGGATAGACTTTATGCGGAGATTGGTCACGATCGACTATCTTCGAAGCTTCGAAGCCAGGTTGGGAAGTGATAGCCTGATTGATGAGGATCTCGTATTTTTCAGATATCCTTACGACTCCTGTGTCCGAAGGAGAAAAACATCGTCTTCGTAGTCCTTTTCAGGCATCGATTTCGTTGGAACAGTTTTTGACCCCAACAGTTAGCCCCCTAGTTTGCGAGAACCGCAGTGCTGTTTTCGCGAACTTGAAGGTGTGCTCAGGAAGTTTGACGAGATTAATGGCTGAAAAGTCCAAAGATGAATAGTGAATCTCTTTTCCTATAAGTTAGTGACGTTGGTTTCTATGCTCTTCACTTACTCATTTTCACAAGAACTCTTCACAAGGAAGAAAATCTCTCTCCCTCTTCCATTTTTCAATCCTCTTTAGTCTCATGGCACCAAATGCTCAAGTTCAAAAAAGTTCTTCGTCTTCGGCCGCTTCTTCTAAGAGACGAAGAACTCGGGAAAATCACGTGATGCCAAAAGTTGAATTTTTGTATCTCACAGTTGACCCCAATGAAGTCGCGGCCTATTGGCGAGATACGTGTAGTGTAGAACCCCCGCCTCCCGAATTCCCGCTTGCGCGGAGACCTGGGAAGAAAGATGTATCGAGCGGGCCGAGCGAGTGTTGCGAGGCCTTTCTCAAAACTATCCGCAGGTTTTGTGGAATCTGGACGGAAGTTGAGTTGCGGATGTCGGTTGCCGGAGAAGAAGCTGACTCTCCGCCTGACGGCTTCTTCACGAGCTATGAGGCGCATTTGTTGGATTGTTTCCTATGGTTCCCTATTGCGAGAATCATAATCCGGTTCTTAAACTGTTTCGGCCTGTCGCTAAGTCAGCTCCATCCCGGTGGCCTTCAACGTCTCGTTGGGACCGTCGTATTAAATTATGAGCGTGGTTTGAACCTCAACGTCAGTCACCTGAGGGCAATGTTTTCTCTAACGAAGACAAAAATGGAGGGCATCTACACTTTCAAGCCGAGAACTAACATGGGGGTAGTCGATGGGACGAAGTCCCACTTCCATGTGTGGCGAAAGAGATACTTCTTCATTCGTCGGGATAGCGCCTCTGTAGAGGATGGATTTATCTCCGCTTTTCAGTGTAGTTGGCGCGAAGCGGGTATCGCTTCCAGCCACCTTGATCGTTTTTGCTTGCGTTCTAATGCTTTCTGACTTTTTGTTGTTTTGCAGTTCGCGATCCTCTTCCTTCGTTTCAAGCCGACACGTTGACCGTCCGAGATCTTTTGAAGATTGACCGGATCCATTGGAATTACTTTTTGCCGAATCGGGTTCTCCTTGCGGTATAGTGTCACAAGGATCGAGCTAATCCTGAAGCGATCGTCGAAGAAGAGGCGGAGCTAAATATGGATGATTTCGTCCCATACGATCTGCCTTCCGTGAGGCAACGGAGGAGATCTCCGAGGAATGCGGGCACATCTAACGAGATGGGCGCCGCTGGTGGCGGAGGAGAGCCGCTCGATAAAGATTCGCACGAAAGTCTTTTTGGTGACAATGCGAGCCAAATGCCGTCCTTGGGGGGAGCGGCTAACATAAGCGAGTTTCTCGTCAATCTCGAAACTCCGGATGATCAGTCTGCGGAGGATTCAGGTTACTTTAACTCGGCGGCGTATGCTGAAGCCTTGTGACAGTACATGGCGGTGAGTCGGCGACCGTACGGTTAATGTTCGTTGGTTTGTCAACGGTGTTATCCTAACGTCCTTGATTTGATTTTGTTTAGGGGCTTCACACGATGGACCATGCTCTTATGGCAAGTGACCTTGAGGCGAGAGCGGCCCGATTAAGGGTGAAGAAGCTGGAGGAGGAAAACTCCTGTTTGAAGAACCAACTCGCGGAGATTCACCGCCGCGAGGACGGTCGGGCTTCTGAGATCCGTCGTGCACGCAGGCACGGAAAACGTGAGGTTGCTTCGATCGTCGAGGAGCGTTCTCGCCAGCGAGCGGCCGATTTTGCTGAGTATAGTGACGCCAGCGGTCCTTCGGGGAGTACCACGAGTGTCATGGCACGGTGGGCGCTCTGTATTACTCCTCACAACCGGGTTTTTCCTACGAAGCTGAGATCGAGAAAAATAACAACCGTATGAGGAGGCGCGCCGACGTTGGGCCTTCGATCCCTATGATTGAGGAGAGAGTTTGGAGTTACTTGGCTCCGATTCCTGTTTCTCTGGGCTGGGAGGCAGTTGCGAGCCCTGTGCAGTGAAACGACGAAGAGGTGACCCAGATGCCGAGCTTTCGAGTATCTGGCGATTTCGAACTTAGCCAAGTTGAGGAAGGGAATGCTCTTTGTCGCCGTACGCGCGTAGTTACTTATGCTTATTTAGAATGCTTGTGTTTATGCTCGGAATGATAAGATTGTAGATATTTTTGCCGCCTAGGCAGTTATTATGTCGTGAAATGAAATCGTTTTTCGTATGAGTTTCGACGTAGCGTAGAGGAAAGAACGCGAGTTGTCATCTCACTTCTAACTCTTTGTGTTGATCGTTTCTATGCATTGCTCGTTGTAGGACGTTGCAACATTCCGTAACATTTTGCGAGCGTTTTGATAGGAACGAAGAGACATGGTTTAAGATTCTCGTATCGGTTAGATATCATGCTTAGAGATGTTAGAGACCAGTGTGTTGGGTTTACGGCAAGACTTAGGCTTACTTTCAGTTTTAGGGGGTGCGGTGTCTGATCCCGGTTTATGTATCCCGTTGCGATTTTGACCTGAGTCCATACCGATTTAGAGTTCGCGATATGTTCTCGGCTTATACGACTCGTCTNATCGAGCATCTCTCCAGAGATAGTTTTTAAGTCGTCTAGAAGTGCTGACCAAAATTTCGGATTTCTTTTATAGCGCGCTGTTATCCTAGTCGGATGTACAGGGACCAATTCGAGAAAGGTCAGGTGCGTCTGTTTAGGACGGCTTATGTACACGTCGGGGCCAGCGACGAGTATAGTGTAAGAGTGGATGCTCGTTTGTAAGTTATAGTAACAGTCAGACTGTTTTATGTGAGTTTGGAATTGCGTTTTTGGAACTTTGCGACGTCTCGCTCGTTTCCGAAAATCTTTCCGTTTAGCAATGTGCTGCATAAAGTAGCATGTCTTAGATAAGATTTGTTAAGGCGTTCCATCGTATGAATTCCGTTTTCGGACTATACGATGTTATTTGGGCGTTTCGAGCGTTCCATAGATTGCTACGTTGGCCGCGAAATTACCCGCGATATGAATTCTTTTTGCGATAAAAGAGTATTGCGAGACTTGCTTGAAATCGTATTGCGATTACTTATTATCGAGAAAGTTTCAAAAATATGGAGTACAAGTTGGATATTCTAAAATGTGGGAGTATACGAGTCTACGTACACCCACTCCCCTCCCCCCCCCTTTTTAAAGGAAGGGGATAGCTAAATCCCTCTTGCGAGGAGCTGCCTACGTACCTCTTCCGAGGATCAAGCCGTCTTGTAGTTCAGTTTTTTCGTTGGGATTGACTACTCGCTTGGCGGAGTTGCGTCGGCAGTTTTAGTCTCGAGGACTATGGTTTGGTCGACGGTTTCCTTTGATCCTGCGAGGGTAAGATTTCCAGGAGCATTGTGCTCGGAAGAGTGATCGCTCATTTCTTCTTGAGTCGTTGCCTGGGTGGATGATTCTGGATCATCTTTTGCGGGAGCGCTTATAGTTGCTAGCTGAGCTGAAGGTTTCGGCATGTCGTCTGCCGATATGTCTTCGGTGGTAGGCCGAGTTATTTTCAGTCGTTTGGATTTTACCATGGAAGTCGTCTCGGCTTTCCTGAGTCTATGCTCGGCTAGGAAGCAGAGTCGCGACTGTTATTGGCATCCCCAGAATACATCGATTCCGTGAGGTGTCGGGAATTTGAATCCCAAGTGGTAGGTCGATGGGACTGCCTTCATGGAGTTTATCCATGGTATCCCCATAATCGCATTGTAGATAGCGGGATGGTCGACCACCATGAAATGAACGATTTGCGTGACGCCCTTGGCTACAACCGGAAGTTGAATGGCTCCGACAGTCATAGATGTTGAGCCGGAAAATCCTGTGAGTGTCCTCGTCATGAGTGTGACCTCGGATAAGTCGATGTTCATTCTCTTAAGGGTATCAAGAAAGATGATATCGACTGTGCTTTCCGTGTCGACGAGAATCCTTGCAGTCTCAAGGTCGCCGATAACGAGGTCAATTACGAGAGGATCATTATGGGGTTTGTCGAACCCAACAGTCTCATGCTCTTCGAAGGTGATAGCGTCGTCGACGGTGTCAAGTGGCGCTGACCAACTCATGCTCGATTCTAGCCTTTCGAATGTAGTCATCTATCGACGAGACAGTGTCAAAGAAGTACTGGGGCCCACCGATGATCATATTCACTCCGTGACGGTTGGCGTTGTTGCCTTTGTCGTCGTGTTTCCTTCTGCGTTTTGCGTCAGCTTGGACGACGTCACGCGGGAGTGTCTTGTCGATCTCAGGTTGGCGGTCTGCATCGCGTGTCAGATCTTTGACGCTGGTTACCTCTGAGAGTTCCCCTGCGAGCAACTTTGCTGCTAGTCTCGCTCCGACAGTCTTGCAGTGCGTAGTGGAATGACCTTTTTTTTGATGGAACTCGCAGAAGGCATTCTCGTCGTAGGGTGAGTTCCGCGTCTAGGTATTCCCCGAAGTTCTCCCTTGTTCAGACGGGGAGTTAATGGCATAGTTGTGCGCACCTCGGAGGTCTTCTCCTTCGTGGTGGACGTACTTGTCGTTTTGGGGGGCTTTCTTCTTCGATTTCTGCTCTTGGACAAAGTCTTTTGAGGACACCTTGGACGGCTTATGCTTCTGCGATAGGACCTTCATCTCTTCTTCGATGA
>OVAN01016348.1:0-10660 GCA_900406275.1 Anastatica hierochuntica
ACCCGAAACAAACAACGAATATAGCGATCTTTCAAGGAACGAATATGAGACAACAACTCATAATTTGTCTCAACTTACATAGCACCACTCATACATTATCAAATCGAAAACACCATTTATTAACACTAGAACACAAGATGATGGGGTTCCAAAGCCACATACGGTCGACCCCAATAGATGGAAAGTAACCACACTTGGCCAACACATGACTTAATACAGGGAATACACTCCCTCTACATACAAACATTTCTTATTCACAAATCGTATTCATAATAGCCAAAGATCAAAAAGTTGCCTACGCTAAATAGGTTCGGGTTTTATCCACCACGTCCTCTTCGCCCAAACTTCCTCTGAATTGGGAGAAACGGGAATCGGGGCCCAATGACCCTAAACCATCTCTTCGATTGACGGGATCGAACACTCAACATCCTTGTACTTCTTCATGTGGCTGGACATTTTGTCCATCTCGAAGCTGTAGAAGCAGTTGGAAAGTTGGGTGCGCTATAAAGCACCCATCGAACCACAACACTCACAGTACTCTCCAAAAAACTGTTGCGCGGACATGTACTGGTCAAATTTCGCCGCAAACAGAATCAAACGTTTAGCCTCAACCAAGGTGACCTCGCATATTCCGCACCTATACGCGCGATGAACCTTCGATGCTTGGTTCCACGCAAACTCTTGATCATAGAGAGAAGCCGCTTTGACCTCCCTTTTTAGGCGGGAGTCCTCTTCTTTGAGTCTCTTGGCCTTGAACCGAGCCGTCTGCGCCTCCAAGTTGCTCGCCCTAAGGGCCTCGTCCATCATGTGGAGACCTCGCAAAAAAAGAATCCTTTAAAAGGTTAGGAGCGATGTCACTTGAGTGAACGAAAACATGTCGTATGCTCAAAAGCTACCCCCATGCACAAACGTGAGCTTTCTGCGTATTGTCCCAAACTAACGAATCTCGCATCGGCCACGGGTTGATGTGTCGGGGCATCAAAAGAAGCAAGGAAGGCGTCCAAGTCTGACCCTACTCCAAAAAGCGGCATCGATGTCTAACTCGGACTGCTTATGTCTCCGTCGAGGAGATCGTGGTACCACGCCCCCTCGGACGGCTCCCTCCTTTCCACGGTAATGCTGCCCCCTTTTGCGGACGCGCACTTGTTTCGGGGAGATCAATCCCTCTCATTGTCAGGAGGCATCTCATATAGAGTGAAGCCATTCATGGTCGGCTCTAACTCCTCACCCTGGATTGCATCAGGCTGAGTCCGTTTCTCGTGATACTTAACCGCATTGCGAACTCGCTACGGGGAAAAGTAACCTCAGTGGAATGGTCCGCCTCGAAGAAGGTCACTAACGATACAAGTATCTTCGAATGCGGGGGAAGGGGATCGAAATCTGCAAAACGAAAGAATTATCAGAGATCGAAAAAGGAAAAGAAAACGATTAGAGTATCTAAAGCGATACCCGTAAGACCCCATCTACGCCTAAAGAAAGAAATGTATTCATCCTCGATAGAGGCATTGTTTAATCGAACGAAGAAGTGTCGCTTGTTCCAATTGTGGAAATCGGACGTAAACAATCCTATCACCGACATATTGTTCCTCGACTTGAGACAATACTGAAGCGGTGACTTGTGGCCTTCGGAGACAAAAATGCCAATAGAAAATCGACGCTAAGGTCCATTCCTCGTTCGTAACTTAGAACAAAGAGTCCGACAAGGTGTTGGAGATCGGCGGGCGAGAGCTGGCCGATTGATAAGCCGGAATGGGAAACCATAGTCGACAAAACAATAAATGCGCTTCATAGCACGTAAAGAAGCCACGAGGCGGAGAGTCAGCATCTTCACCGAACTTCGACATCCAAAATTCCACCTCCTCAAGAACTCAGAAGAAATCTCGGATGACGACGAGGAAAGATTCTCGGCACCCACTTGGCCTACTGACGTCCTTTTTGAAGGTCAGGCTCGGCGGGCACCATGAATCGACCCGTGGAGCTTCGATACTACAAGTAACACGCCAATACCCCTCAACTTCCTCGGGATCGACCGAGCGTGGTAAGAATTTGATTTTCTGTACAATGTCGCATTCCCAAACTTGTAGGCTTTCTAGATCGAAAATTGATGGTAAAGCGTTTGTGGAAACCCGAGCATTCGAAGCCATAACTCAAAATAGGAGAGGGAGATTGAAAGGATAAGGAGTTTTTACCTTAAGGAATTTTTTCTTGTAAAAATGAGAAGTGAAAGGTTTCAAAAGTTACTCCTCATATCTATAGAAAGGGAAACTTCTCAGACTTTTTAGTCATCAATCCCGCCTAACTTCGTGAAAGGTTTCTGTTACCCAACGGTTCTTGCAAACTGGGGGGTTAACTATTGGGGTCAAAAATGGTCACGACGAAATCAATGTCTAAAAAGGATAACGGAAACATTGTCTCTCTTTCGGGAATGAAAATCGTAAGAGGATTATCAATTTCGAGACTCTTTTCATCTAATCAATCTCCTCTAAACCAATCGTTGGGGCTCCACGTCTAACCAACCATAGTCAATCGCTTCGCAAAGTCTAGTCACTCGCTAGCAACTAAACGAGAGAATATAGAAATCAACATCTGAGACTTCTGAGAGATCTCAAGAAACAAGTTTCAAAGCGATAAGAAGTCAACGTAAACGTAGGTTAACCACGTCACTACAGAGACACGAACAACACGAAAAACGGCAAGTTTAGTCGCCCATTGGGAGACTAGACCCTTAACAAGTCTAGTCCCCTAATGGGCGACTAGACTCTTGCCAAGTCTAGTCGCCCATTGGGCAACTAGAATCTCGGAAAATCTAGTCGCCCATTAGGCGACTAGACTCTTGGAAAGTCTAGTCACTCAATGGGCGGCTAGATTCGTGCCAAATTTAGTTGCCCAACGAGCGACTAGACTCATGCCAAGTCTAGTCGCCCATTGGGCGACTAATCTCGTGCCAAGTCTAGTCGCCCATTGGGCGACTAATATCGTGCCAAGTCTAGTCGCCCACGGTTTACTAGACCACTTCATCTCGATAATCTTCTCCTTAGAATCTCGGTTCGATTGTCTCTTTTTTCGTCTCGATTAGAGTTTCCATTTAACTTTCGCGATAATAATCGTAAAGACTTGCTCTTTTCGTAAAACTTCGTATTGATCGTATAAAACTATAATGGCTAACTCGTACACCGATACTAGCTAAACTATAAGATTGATCTTATCATTTTGTTAAAACATCGCTTCGTAATCGAACGAAAAACAATTTCCCCAAAAGAAATCGTAAAAGTTATTTCATCACAAAATGACACAGGAAGGCGCAGAACGCGATAAAAGCCCACTTACTATTTCGAGCGAAAATGGGCCCAACTACGTCAACAATTTACCCGAGTTCCGCGAAAGATAAATGCAAAAAGTGATAAAGTTAAAGTTTTAATATAAATATGGAAAAATCGTGAAGATAAGGAATATTCTCGAAAAAAGGAATATTTCCTCAAAAAGATATGCTCAAATCTAAGGAGAAGAACGAGGGACACATAAAAACTTCTCCACAATTCACACTTAGAGCAATTAGGTTTATTTTGGTTTTTGTTAGCGAGCTGCACCTCAACTAGGTTCACAAGTCTTACGATGTTAGAACTAAGATATTCGCCGACAGCTCTGGCGGCCACGGCTTATCACCTGTTGTAGAGCTCAACATAGATTCATAATAAGATCTCTATTTCTCTACTTTGATTTTTGATTCTCTTTAATTTTGTTTTCGTCGAATGTTATTTCGTACTTTGATCTATTGTTGTTTGGTTTAGCAGAAATCCGGGACCTCAAGGAAAGTAAGGTTTCCTGGCTTGCCTTTGATTACGTAAATTGACTGTGCAAATTTCGATTCTCACAGCATCTGAGAACTCGAGGTATTTTGATGTTGTACCCTCAAAGTGTTCATTAAGATTCACTTCATTTCCTTTGTCTTTGATGAATTCATGGTACAACTTGTTTAGGTGTGAAGGAGTTTGACACATTTGAAACCAATCTCCCTTTGATACACATATGTAACATACAATTTCATTTTTATGAGAAGGATTCTCTTGGGGTTCTTTTCTATACTCATGGTCAAATTGATTAAATGTGTTTGATCCCCTCCCTCTTGGGTTATAAATCTTTCTCCACCGTGATTAAATTCACAGCCACGACCACGACCACGACATCGACTACGACCATCATAGGATTGATCTCTTTTCTCCAAAATTTTTACATCCATTGCATTTAGCTCAGGGAATGTTTTGGCTCTCGTCGGTCGGGTATTGTGATTTTTATAAGGAGATCAATGTTTTATAAGGAGCTCAACATAAGGAGCTCAATATTTTTCTACGAAATATTAGGAATGTCAATTTGGCACGTCCACGTCCGAATAACCTAAACCGCACTAGCTTTTTTTAGCGTTCGCGCGGACAGCACCGCGGCGGGTGGCGATCCAAAAATCAACGATCATGCCTACCCCGCATGTTTTGGACGAATTTTCGTGCAGTCCCACGGTTTGATCTCGTTCGATAAAATCTTTACTCTATCGTGATTATAATTATAGTAAAAAACGACGTAGTTATTGTCAAATATTCATATCTATAAGATTATAATTATTTCATGATTATATAATGAGTTGAAACACTAACATTAGTAGTGTCATAAATTAACTTACTAGAGATTCTTAAAAAACCGACTTTCAAACCAATTGTTATCGAAAATAAAACAATAGGAAAAAATCCTATAAAAATCATGAAATGTAAGACTTATGAAAACAATATGCAAGAGTTAAATCAAAAATTAAAAGCAATTATTCATGAAATATAACTCAAAGTAAATTTTTATTCTAGAAAGTTTGAAATTAAATAAAAACATATAAAACAAAGATTTATTTCTTCATTAACCTTCGTCTATGTCTCATCTACAATTTTAATAATGGATTTGAAAGATGGAAGTGTCTCACATTCACCTCAAAATATGTCCTCTGCAAGTGTAAATAAAGTTAGGTAAACTTGTAAATCAAGAAAATATATGTGTAAAAGTGATAAGATAAAAAAATTTTACCATTTTCATATATTTCAAATCCTTTTAACCAATAGCGCTTCATATCAAAGCTTGCACGTTCTTGGGTAATAGACGGTTTATGTATTTCTTGAAGACGTGAAATCCAATGCTAAAAGAGGATTTCGAAGCTACTGTCGAGATAGAAATATAAAGAAAATCGCATGCCATTGAAGATAACTCACCGAATCTATGCAAGTTATCTTTCTAATATTGCAGGATGTCCGAACTTTCGAAAATTCTTATGTCTAATGGTTGTTCATCAAGTACATTTTCAGAGAAAAATTCCCATAAAAGTAGTACTACACTTGAGAAAGACAAATAAATTGATAATACTATTATATTACTTTTTTAGCTGGATTTTTACGAACTTATTTGCAGGTTTTTAATACTTTTTCGACCTTTAAACGTATTTTTCACTTGTTTGTACTTTTAGGGACTAATCAGACTAAATCATCAAAAAGGATGGAGAAACGTGCTAATTGGACCTCGTTCAAATTACCAAGCAAGTTTCATTGAAGGATTATGAAGGCAAAGGCTCAAACACTTGAGTTTTGCATTCTATCAATCTGGACAGATTCTTAGTCAGGAAGATCGTCATGAACGAAGGTTTTTGGTCACAAGTTGGCATTTTGAGCTATCTTTCATATGCAAGTTGTTTGAAGTCCTTTGGAGATGCCACTGAAGAGTTATAGCCGTTTAAGCGAAGATGTATCAATTTGTCTCAGAAAGCAAGCAAGCGAAGCAACATTTGAAGTTGTGACTGGGTGATGGAGTTGCCACCACTGGCCGAGTGCTAATTTTGGGCATCCTTCGGTCACAGAGAAATTTCGTGGTCAAAGATAGATTTCAAGTCATAACTTTCAGTTCGCTTAACCGAATTTGATTCCGCAATAACCGACATAACCGAGGACGCCCTAGGAAATCCTATTATTATAAATAAGTTATTTTAGCCTTTAGAATGAGAGAGCCACGAATTTTACAAAGATTTCGAAGCCGTCAAAATCTTTCAGAGTTCCTTTCCTTGGTTCTTGAAGTTTCGAAGTGTTCTTGAGAGAGATCCATTTCGTACTTTGTCAGAGAGAAGATTTCTTTACTCTTGATCTATTTAATAATGTTTTTGTCATTGACTGCATGTTCTTTTTCGTCCCCCATGTCTGAGTAGTTCATTAGTTAGGTTTGTAGGCTTCTCAAAGAGGTCATGTATTCATGAGATGCTAGTATTTGTTTAGTGATTCGTTTAGTCTTTGTATCGGTTGATCTTTATGCATGATTGCTCTACTTGCACATCTAATAGTCTGCCCATAGGTAGATTTTCATTCCAAAATCTTATTAAATCACCTGAACCAAATCTTTGACAAGCTGAGTTTCGAGGAGGCTTCGAAAGTTGACCGCCATGACTAAGTGAACTTATCAAAACCTGTGTCTATTTAATGCATGCTAATTATTTAATACGATTTCAAAGTCTAGGTTCCTTGTTAATTAGTATAGAATCCCGAACCTCGAATGTGGAATAGGATTTAAATTAGTGTTTTTGAGTTCTAGACATTTCTTGATTATATTCCCTAAACAAATCTATTTTCTCTATGATGCATGATTCTTTGCGAATGTCCTACGTGCCTAACGCTTTTTCCCATTGATTTTCATCCTTTCAATCGTTCTTAGTCGTTGTCTTTTACTTTTAAACTCACCATAAAACTCTTTTATTTTCTTTTTTAGCTTAAATTAATTCTGAAATTTGTAGTGTAAGATCTTAGTCCTCGTGGGATCGATAACATGAAGTAATGCATCTACGTTGTGCACTTGTAGCAGTAGTGACTTTTTGGGTGAAACTTGACACACTCTCAAACTTTCTGACACTATTTTCGGGGACTTTTTCGATACCTATAAAATTTTCTTTATTAATTTTAGTCTCGAACGCTTTTATTTTCAGTTTTTACTTCTTTTTCGTTTCAATTTTTTCAGGTTTTATGCAAAGGAGACCTTCTTTGGATGACTCATCTATAGGAAATCCTCTCATTGACGTGATTACACATACCTTAAGGAGACAAAAGAGATAATGATTAGCGACTATGGAAAATCCGAACCAGAATCCTCCTCATTGGAGATTTCGATTCTTCCGATGCATTCTTCTGGGATAGAAATCCAAATCATCCTCCTCAGCTTTAAAGGAATTATTTTTAGAATATACCTCAGATCATACCCTTGGTGAAGGAAAACCAATTCCATGGACTGTCCACAAAACATTCACTTGACCAAATCAACACATTTGAAGAGATATGCACTACTACGCGTACAAACGGAGTTCCACCGGACTACTTTATGTGTAAGCTTTTTACATTATCACTGAATCATAAAGCTCTTACATGTATGAAGTCTGATATTTGTGTATTTTTTATCATTTTTAATATTAGTTTTGCATGATTTTTAATCTCTTTTACCTCATTTTGAAGCTTTAGTATTAGTTTTAGTCTCATTTAGTTTAGATTGATCATCTTAGAGTCTTAGGTTATATTTGGTGTTTTGCATTGCATTTCTTTAGAAATTTTAGGTAATTTGGATCTCAATAGATGGATTGAATGATGCAAAAGGCATGGGGTTTTAAGAATCATGAAGAAAATGTTCTTGGATGCAAATGAGTAGATGTTAGATGGAGAACCGGCCAAAGTGTCTTAAGTATGTGATTATATGGAAGCCTTCGCATGATTGGATTAACCTCAAATTTAGAAAACAAATAAGAAATTGAGTTAGCATTGTTTTGGCGGTGGTTTCAGCTTATTCTGAGCTTTGGTTCAAAAGTTATGGGTGAAATACCGAAGACATGTCTGAAGTTGGCGGCCCAAGCTGGGAGGTTTTGGACCGCCAACCAGATGGGTCCAGACCGCCAGGTGCTGCTGGAAGGAGACTGGCAGCCAGTTTTTAGGGTTGTGGACTGCCAGCCAGAGCTCCCTAGACCACCATGAACCTCCATAAACATCAAATTTGCTTAAATCCAACTTGCTTTGTCCCGGATCGACCCAGTTCAACCCTTTCCTCTATAAATATTCAATGTTACCCTTCTTAGAACTCTAAACTACCTAAGCAACAATTTTTTTTCTTAGTTTTCTTTATGACTTTGGATCTAAAACAGTTGTAATCACACTTTTTTTTTTATCCTTTTTAGTTTTTATGCATTTGATGTCTCTTTTATTCTTATTCTTTTGTGTTCTTCAAAGTTTCTTCATTTCTAGTAAAGTTTTGATCGCTCTTGCATTTTCAATAGTTTGTTTGCATCTTATCCATCTTATCTAATCTCTACTCTTCTTCTAACATGAATCTTCAAGGATGATGACAAGTCTTTGCGTTTTCATGGCTTTTAGTGAGTAGTCTTTTGTTAGGTCATGCGTTAGGCTAGATTAGGTTGATTGGTGGTTGAATAATGACATTCTAGGTTGTATCTTGTTAGATCCTTCATATTTGATTATGTTTAATGCTAGATTAGGCTTGGGAAAGTCATTCTAGGCTTAGTGCATTTTGTTGCCCGGAAGGTGTACGATGAAATGCTTGAACCAATCTTATGTGAGTGGAATAGATGATTAGGGTGTTTAGTGAACTAAATGGTCTTGTTATTAATGCTCATTGATCATTTGATTACAATTGGGAAATTTGTTAATTATGTGATTAATGAAGTGATTAGTTCCATGAGAATGGATTAATCATATTTGTGAGTTCTACGTTCTAGGATAGTGCTTCATCCAACCTTTGCATCATTGTTTGATTGTTATTTCATCCTCATGATAGTTGTGTCCATGGTCCAATGCTTCTTTTATCTTATTTTCGTCTTTGTTTGTTTTGTTCTTTGCATTTCTCATCTCTTAGCTAGTTGTTTCATCACTCTCTTCTTATTTGCTTAGCTTAGGGAATTTTGGTATAATCCTAGTGCTTAGATCCTTAGCTCCTTTGGGTTCGACCCTTAAATGCTACAATGCATTGTCGTGCTCTTGCGGTTTAGTAAGTTGTTAGTTGATTAAGGCTTTAGAAATTTAAAACTTGAATTGGTTAATTGATAACAAATTCTCTCTATAAAGTTTTTGGTGCAATTTTCAGGGAGCTAGTTTGATTTAACATTAAGATTTCAAAGATTTTTTAGACTAAGTTTTTTTATTTTGTTTTGTTACAAACTTTGTTTCAAGTGTTTGTTCTTTTTGCAAGGTACAATCATAATAGAGAAAGAATATGTCTTCTTATGTGAACTCAATGTTGAAGCTCATGGTAGAGAGACAAGAAAGGATGTTAGCTTGGAACCCCACAAGCTATCAAGGAGCTTATGAAGCATCCAACTCAAGAGAGTATCAACCATATAGTGAGATATATCATCTATGGAATGAATTATATGAAGTTCAAGAACCTCATTCTCATTTAAATGTGAAAAAAGAAGAAGAAAATGTTAATGACTTGCTTAGGAAGATTTTAGAAGAGCAAGAAAGGGGAAGGATTGAGATGAATGAACTTCTTAATTCCTTTTGCACTAAGAAGGGTTTTATGGTCAGGGGTCTTGGCTCAAGCATTGTTGATAATATGGCACATGAAGAGTCTATCAACGACAAGCTTACTTAAGAGGTTAAAGATCAAGAATAAAAAAGCATCCCTCATTACAAGACCAAAACAATTGGAGATTTCTCCATTTATGTTGAGGAGAGTTTTGAAGAGGAATTTCAAACCAAGGATGCAACCTTAGTTGAAGTCGAATACACTATATGGGAATTTGAATTACCACCTAAACACGAGATCAATGAAAAGCTTGTGTTGGGATTTGAATTAGAGGATATCAAGAGTTATTCATCCTATGGTGTAGAAGAAGAAATAGGCTCATTTGGAAGGCAGCTTTAGAACCCTTGTAGAAATGCATTGGTTGATGAATTGATAAAGAAAAGAAAAGAGGACTCAATCAATGAAAATGTAATCTCAAGCAAGGAAGAAGTCACACTAAAGTATACTCAAGAAGAAGAAGAGGTCATTAACAAATATGATATGCTATTTGGATACACTAATGGAGAGATTTAGATGAAAAGCTTGAGAGAGATGTGCAATCCAAAGAAAGTGAAGTTTCTTTGTTTGAATCCATGCTTATGTGGAATTGCTTGGGCATTCAAAGGAGTGAGATAATTGAAGCATGTGAAGACCTTATTAGTCTTTGCACCAACTTGGATGTTATGCCCCAAGAGCTTGGTGAAAGTTTTGAACAAGAATTAAAGAAAGAAGAAGAATTGAACCTCCCATCAAAAGAAGAAACACATGTGATTTCCATCTTCATTGCTAAAAGAGAAGTCAAAAAGGAGAAGCCTATTGAGAAAGAAGATGCGCATAAAGAGAAACCTCAAAAGAGGGTTCAAAAAGAAGAGTCTCCAATGGTACAATCCTTTGATAAAGACCCATGACAAGTCTCCACCAAGGAAGTGAACATCAATGATCCGAGAAGAAAGATACCCTTTGAGGAGATAAGGATGGATGAATTTCTGGGTTGGTTCTTGATGCAATATGGATCAGCAGCAAAATCGAGAGACGGAAGCTAAGACATGTGATGGCTCAGGTTTTCACCCAAGAAATCACTGCAAGCGTACAG
>OVAN01016349.1:0-10659 GCA_900406275.1 Anastatica hierochuntica
CTAGCAAATCACTCGCTAATTAAGGTCAGCCGCAATTTACTCGCAAAATTTGCGACCCAATTGCGAGTAAAACATATTCCCTCGCTTAGTACTAGCAAACCACTCGCAAATCTGTCGCAATTTTGCGACTGATTTGCGAGTAAAAGTTTTCCAAGTAAATTTGCGAGTGGTTTGCGAGTGCAGCAATCCTCCTAGCAAATTAGTCGCAACTTCCACGCAAATTTGCGAGTGAAATTTTTCCTCGCAAATTGACTGTTTTCTTGTAGTGAAAACAAATTCCAGACTTGTATTGGCTCTCTTTTCTCTGAAAATGGTGGGGAGTTTATTGTCCCTCGCAATTTTCTCTCCTCTTGTCGAATCACTCATCTTATGACTCCTCCGCATACGCCTGAGCACAATGGCTTATCGGAGCGGTGTCATCGTCACATTGTCGAAAAAAGTCTCTCTCTTCTTCTTCATGCTCAAATTCCTTCGACTTACTGGTCCTATGCCTTCTCTACTGCTGTATTTCTTATCAACCGTCTTTTCACCCCTGTTCATTCACTTCGATCTCCTTACAACCTTCCATGGCTCTGCCCTTATCGCTCTAACAAATTGGAACCTCGAGCTACTGCTTGTGCCCTCTTAAGGTATTCTCTAACTCATAGTGCTTATCTCTGTCTTGATCCCACCACGAATCGATTGTATGTGTCTAGAAATGTTTGGTTTGACGAGAGATCCTTTCCCTTTCAATATCTCTCGAAAACTTCAACCTCTGCTGCTGTTCAAATCACTGACTGGGTATCACCGGTGTATGTGATTTCGGCCAAGTCACCACCACCTGTATCGTTCCCTCCGTCGGGTTTTTCACCGGCAACGCAAAGAGAAAGCTCGACGACCAGCGCTACCAGCTCCACTTCACCACCATCATCGTCGGCGCATCAACAGTCGTCTCCCCCCTTGCCGTCTCCGATGCCATCAAGCTCCGCTCCGATCTTGACACCGTCTGTCTCCTCCACCAACACACCATCGCGACAGTCTCCATCTCTCACCACATCTTCCCAAAACTCAAATAGTAATCCAGCCCAACAAAACCAAAGCCCACTTCATAACCTCAATCTCTATGGCCCTAATCCAATACCTCAACCACTACCAACCTTAAACCCACCAAATAGGCCCTAACCAACTGCCCCTCGCCTCTCGACAAATCCATCTCTCCCATCTACTCACCGAAATTCTTCCATCTGAAACCTTAATCAAAACACTCACAGTATGACCACGAGAGCCAAACAAGGTATCTCAAAGGCAAACAAAAAATATGCCCTTACCACCTCCTCATCTTCGCCCCATCTGTATATTCCAACAACAATTACATAAGCTTTAGCCGAACCAAAATGGAGACAGGCTGTGTCAGAAGAGTTCAACTCTATTGTCCGCAACGACACTTTTTCTCTTGTTCCGCTAGCACCTAATCAGAATGTGGTGGGATGTCACTTGATTTTTACGATTAAATATGTTCCTGATGATTCTATATGCAAGTACAAAACTCGCTTGGCCGCAAAAGGTCACACTCAACAACACAAAGTAGATTATACCGAGACATTTAGCCCCGTAATCAAGGCTACGACAATCTGAATCGTTCTAGACGTTTCCATAAGCATAAATTGGCCAGTAAAGCAACTGGATGTCAAAAACGCGTTTCTTAAAGGAACACTTCATGAAAAATTGTACACCACGCAACCATCTGACTTTAGTGACATGGATCATCTGCATCATGTATGTCGACTCCACAAAACATTGTACGGTCTCAAACAAGCTCCCCGTGTCTGATACACCAAGCTCCACAACTTTCTTAAGTCCTCTGGTTTTGTCAATTTCTTGGCAGATACGTCGCTTTTCATTCTCAAACATGGTCCAAGTCTTATTTATATACTCATCTACGTTGACGATATCATCATCACGGGAAATGATCATCAACTCATTCAACGCACATCGAACTCTCTCGCCACACGTTTTTTCGTAAAAGATCCAGAGGATCTTAATTACTTTCTTGGTATTGAAGCTGTCTGCACACACTCAGGCCTCTATCTGTCCCAACGAAGGTATATCCTTGATCTTCTCACTTAGTGTCACATGCAGGATGCTAAGCCGGTAATGACACTACGCTCTGGCACACCGTTACCGGATCCGACACAATACCGCGCGACGATTGGTAGCTTATAATATCTTGCTTTCACCCGTCCTGATATCAGCTATGCTGTCAACAAACTGTCATAGTTCATGCATGAGTCGTGCACCGATCATTGGCAAGCTGCGAATAGATTCCTATGATATCTTGCCGAAACATCCTCTCATGTAGTGTTCTTCAGTCGCAACAATCTCTGCACTTTACACTCCTACTTTGATGTTGATTGGGCAGAAGATGTGGACGAATACACATCAACAAATGCATACATTGTCTATCTCGGCAAACATCCTGTCTCCTGGTCTTCAATGAAACAAAAAGGTGTGACTCTCTCTTAAATGGAGGCAGAATACTGATTTGTTGCCAATATCTCTGCGGAGATTCGATGGATATGTTCTCTCTTATCTGAGCTTGACGTTCCAATTACTACAACACTAGCGATATATTGCGACAACGTTGGCGCAACCTATCTCTGTGCTAATCCGGTCTTTCACTCAAGAATGAAACACGTTGCATTGGACCACCATTTCATACGCAACCAAATAATGGCTAGCACACTACGTGTAGCTCACGTCTCCTCTAAAGATCAGCTCGCTGACGCTTTAACCAAGCCATTTACACGACTGCCATTTACACTTCTTTCATCCAAGATTGGTGTCGCTTGCGCCCCTCCATCTTGAAGAGGCTTATTAAGGAAACAAGACATCACTCTCTCAATCATATCACAATTACAATCATATCTCAATTGCTGTAATTACATTCCTATAATGTCTCCTTTAGAATTGTATATAACTATTGTATTCACAACAATGTAAAGTATCCTTTTCATAAAACTTATAAAACCAAACAAACCATTTAGGGATATATTATTGTGTAAAACGACATATTTTTAAGCATAGGTTAATATACTTGTCTCTAATAAGTAATCTACCACATATCCTTTTTGGTGAGATGTAGGAAAATCATTTGAAGTAGTGAAGTTATAAGGCCCTTTCTCTTCCTCAACTTTTATTGAAGCGTCATCAACAACAATAACCAAATCTATTGCTCGGCTCTTTGTCTTGTTCTTACATATTGATATGTATAATTTATATATAAATATGAACTGACCTGGTTCTTGACTTGATGCCATAACAAGAGGGGATCAACTTGCGGTGGAAAAGAGTTTAGGTAAATAAAGACATGTCCAAATACTTTCTTCCATGCTTCACATTCTTAAAATTTCATTGTTAGTTCTGTTCCAACATAATGAGTACTGTGAAACACCTGTTTCCATTTTCTTACACACATTGATTATCCAATCCATCTTTTTGTTCAAATCAAGAATCGCTTTATGGTGAAAACAATATGCTCACGGCGAGGTTAGTTGGCTCGACATGGGAGCCTAAGAATTGCTTGAGAGGCCCAGTAGATTGGAACTCGTTGCTCGGAGCGATTTTCTAGAAGCCAACTTGTTCGTTTGTGCTTATCCACTCTATGAAATTTTATGGCTTTACTATCCATTGAGTACGCATACTTTATATCCACATAATAAGATAAGATCAAGATTTAGAAATCCTATGTTTTCCTCTATTTTCAATCTCAAGAATCTATATAAGTTTACTACCTCTCCTTTAAATTTTGGATAAGCAAGAGATTGACCCCGCGGCGGTATTTGATCTTAGGCAGAGACATGTACCTCTGCCTATCATCTGAAATCCAGGTAATGAAACCTATATGAATTAATTATAAATTAATCACTAATGTGAATAGCATGTACTTACATTATAGATGAAAAGAAGAAGAGATAAATTACTTATCCTTGTTTAGCTTAAATTCTATTCGGATATTATCGATCTCGACAGCCGGCTAACCTTGGAACCGCTCAAAGATAGCATAACGCATACGAGTTTCTGATACGTTTGAAATTGATCATCCTTTGATTCTATACCAATACAAAAGCAGAGGCAAAAAGGCAAGAAGGGAAATTCAGGAGCAAACTTAAGGGATCTCATTATATTTAAACAATGCTCTGGTTAAGTTAAGTAGAGGATAACTATGGTTAATTTTGGTCTTTACTGTTGGAGGACGCACATGAGATGTTTTGAGAAGCATTAGTATAAATAAAAGGTGTGGGAGAGAGGAAGGGTATCGCTTGTGATCATTTCTAAGTGGGGGGGGGGGGGGGGAGGGGGGGNTCTCTCAATTGTGACCATCTAATACATCTATTTTATTCTTTTCGGTTTAATGTTCACAAATACAAAGATCTGCTCGTATTAAATTTGGTATCAGAGCCGTCGTTGTTGTGGACATGCGGCCAAAGAAGAAAGAAGTGTTGGAATAGAAGTTGGAAGCCTTGCAGAGGGATCGTAATGCCGACTCCAAAAAGATGTCGATGATCGAGTCCCTGCTGGCGGATCTAAATAAAAATTACATTGCCTGGAGGAAAGTAGTGAGAAGGCGACAGAGGAAAGGGTAGTGAGAAGGTTGCAGAAGCTCAGGGATCTAAAACAACCTGAGTTACGCAGAAGGAAGTGGTAAGAATCAGGAGGTGACGGAAGGTCCGATGATGGTGAATCGGTGGAGAAGGATAGACAAACATTAACAGTAACTGATGAGAGGTTTTTCTCTCTACCGAGATTAAACTCGGACTAATCCCAAGAGCACGATGATCTCTTGTAATATAGCATCATGATCAATCTACAAGGAGCAAACATTATCACACTAAGCTATATATATTTTATAGTTAAGCTAAACCAAAATAAGAGATTGTGGCTGAACTAATAACTACTTAAGCAATATGAAACTTAAGAAACAAGAAACAAACAAATAAAGAAACAAGACAAAAGATGAAGTTTGCAAATGATGATAAAGCAATGTGGATCATAGGCTAGATATTTGAAATAAGGAGATCACGCAATCATACAATAAGAACCATTCAATGGCAAGAACCAATCTAAGTCAACTAACTCATTCCCATGAGACTAATCCATTCACTAATCACTTAACCATACAAATCTCCTGATGATAATTAAGCAACTAGTAATCATTAAGCCTAAGTCCAATACGTCAACAAATCATCTCAATCAACTATTCCCATAGGTTAAGAATGAAAAACATGTTTAAATTCTCTTGGGAATTTCATCGAACACCTTCCGAGCGTGAAATTCATAAAGCCTAGATTTAACTTTCCCAAACGTAATCTAGAAATAAGCAACCTCTAAACATGTGAATCTATAAAGATTAAGCATCAAACATCATTCATAATCACTAAATCATTCTTAAATCTACTAACCTACAATTCACATCTATGAGACTACTCACACATAGCTAAACAACATGCAAGAACAATAAAATCATAGATAAACATAATTAAGAAAGAGTATTAGATAAGGAAAAACTTAATCTTTCATCAAAGTAATCAAGATTCAACAAAGGATTTAATCTTAGTTAATAGAGGCTCAAAAGAAATCAAACTTAGGTTAAAATGTGTATAAAATTGTATTTATAGGGAAAGGGTTTAGACCGGGTCAACCCGGGACAAACCGGGGCAAATCCGGATAAATGCAAGACCAAAGATCGCGCTCAAGTCGTCGGGTGAGGATGCAATAGTCGGCAGCTTCTCTCTGTTTTCCCGCCGAGCGCGCTCAGCTCTACAAGATTTTGTGCGCAACTCGGTGGTATTCGTCCATCTCTTCTCTCTTGGTTTGTCGCCTCTACTTTGATATGTTTTCGCTCACCTTCCGTTCTTTAGCTCAATGGTACCTGAAAAGGGGTAGAAAGAAGGGAAATACATGAATATACACCCTAGAGACGCCTAAATGATACGAGAACTAAATATAAATGAAAAGGATCCTAAAACGTCTAAATGTCAAGCTATATGCATAAAATATTACTATAATCTACTATTAAAACCGAGTAAAATACGATAATATCAACTCCCCAGGACTTGTCCTTTGCTTGTCCTTAAGCAAACAACAAAAGTCAAACCGGGAGAGAGGTTTGAAGGCGAGGACTCATATCCAAAGGGAAGTGCATATGTGATTGAACCGAGATACTTAGGGAGAAGTAGCATATAGCAGAATTCTAACTTACTCTTTCCTACTTTGTCATACTCATCGCAAGTCGAATATTTTGTTAGTTAGCCTACGTCTAAACCCTCAAAAGCACTCATATCCACCAATCCTTTAACATTCATTCAATGATTTAGCATGGATTCTCACCTATGGACAAGAAATCAAATACCACTAGTCTTGGAAGAAAAAAGCTTTTGAATGAGTAAGAAAGACTTTCTTTAAGTGCTTTGTGGTTTTCTCTCAATGAAAATATGCAATTGTAGTAGTAAAATCGAGGGAGAAAGGGACAATTTGCTCGTACAAAAACTAGTCTTCTCTACTTCATTCCCATCCGCAAGTATGCTCCCTAATTCTACTCTTCTATCTTCCTTAACCCATCACCAAAAACAAACCAATCATCTTTCAATAAAGACTTTTATTTTCTTTAGTAACACACTCTAAGGGTTTTCATTTTTCTTTTTTTGTTTGCTATAACTCTTATTTATACTTTTAGATAAATTGATCCTTTCTTTCTAGTCCTTTTGGACTCTAGTCTTTCTTTTTCTTAATTTAAGATCTTTTCCTTTTCTATTTTAATCACAACTTTGAGCTATCTTTTTGTTTCTTCTTTCTACCCCTAGAGCGTATCATTTTTCATCTTTTTCTTTCCTTAAGACTTATCTCATTGAACTCCTTTTTGTCATCATAAAACATTCCCAAACCCATGATCATCAAGTATATGGACTTGAATCGATCGCCATTCTATTTATGCTAGTCTTAAAGCGAGACTAGTTCTAAGAAGGATCCTCTTTGTCGTCCCAATACTCACGGAGTTTCACACATGAATGCATTAAAATAGGCCTCACTCAATCAAGAACAATGTGGGGTTCGAAAAAAATGGTTTTGGTTTAAAGGTGGGGTACCATTCTTAAAATGAGAATGGCCACTCGGATTGGTTAAGGGTGGTAAAAATGGATGAGACCATCCGAAGGTCAATGTGTTTATACTGTGGTTAATGCATTTCAAGTCCATAAGTGATATTAGTTTCAAATTTCACTTACGTTTAAGTTCATTAGGGTTGAATTCAAATCATGCAAGATCCAATTTAGACACAAACAATTAATTATAGAGTTTTAAGCATGGCTTTTCAATTTTTTCAGTTTGACTCAAGCTACATACTATTTCTAACAAGGGTATTGGTTGAATCCCTAAGCATAATCCACTTACAAGGCGGTTAAGTCATTGTCCTCTATACAAATGCACCCTATATGCTTTATAAGACTCAATTCTACTAAGGATGTTTTGAAGGAATGCAACTACATGACTCTTTTTGGTTTTTCAAAAATTTTCAATTTTTTTGGTTTTTTCTATGCCTTAGTTATTAACAACTCAAGCTATATGAGACTCAATGAAAAGAAAATAGAAACAAAACAACTTAAAAGAGGAGACTACTAACCATTCTCCTCCCTCAGACTTACTCATCACCGTCTTAGTGATTGAATAAAATCCGGCGAAGGAGACCAACAAACACAATGAAGCAAAAACGAAAAGAAAAATGGTTTATACAATGGGTGAAAGAAATTTACCTTGTGGTACTGAGGGAGATGAATAGAGATTGAAACCGGACGAGGCCACCGACCGAGCTCAGGTCTCCGGGTTTTGGATCACAGCTCTGCGGGTTCTCTCTGGAAACCCGCCGACCAAGCTCAAGTCTCTAGGTCTTGAAGCGCATGTCTTCGTGTTCTCTCTAGAAACCCGCCGACTAAGCTCGGGTCGACGGTTAATCAGGGTAGCTCGGCGGTTGTCCGTTTGCCTTCATACTCTTGACTTTTCCAAGTTCAATGTCCCGAAAGCCTTGCCAATCATCAAAAACATTAAAAACTTCAAACTAAGCATAACTTTAAAAATGATATGTACAAGGATACGATGGGATTGCCTCCCAAGTGCGATTTTTTTAATGTCTCTAAGCTAGACATTGTCTTTTAATGAGCTAGTGGGTGGTGAAATGAGAACCACAGAGACTCTTAGCTCCTTTGTCCACAAGCGAAAACTTGAGGATATTCTTCATGATTTCTTCCATACCCTGTTGACCTTTATCTATCTTTTTTTTTGGGATCACGTTCCTAGATCTTGTAAAAGGCTTAGTGAAGCATTTACACTTGATCTTGTATTCAACAATCTCATCCTTGTAGTAAATTGGGATAAAAGTCATCCATGGAGTGTTATTTTTCCCAAATGGCGTCTTTCTATTCTTAACATAGCTTTCTTTGTGGGAAAACAAATTGGTCAAGACTTTAATCATCAAAATTCTTCTCATCATCAACCACTTCTTGTGGCTTTCTTTTTGCCTTTTTACCGTGATGCCTCTTTGGCTTCTTAACCAAATCAATAAAAGCTTCTTTAGACTCTTCTTCATTATCATCTCTCTCAAACAACCATTTAAAGCTTTCGCTTAGATCAAGCTCCTCCACAAGTTCATCTCTTATTCCTTGTGTAGAGATTGTCTCACAATATGCATCATAAACATTAACCTTCTTGAAGGACTTCTCGGGATCGATGTAGGAGAGAACAACTTCCTTAGTTTTGAAGTCTATATTAGTCCCAGCGATTTCAAGGAAGGGAACGCTAAATAGCAAAGGATACTTTCTTTTGACCTTCATCTCAACAATTACAAAGTCCGTGGGCACTATGCACTCTCTAATCCTTAAGGGACAATATTGAATCTTTCCCATAGATAGCTTAATCGAAGAATCCCCAAAAGCAATAGGAGATGTTGGCTTGATCAAGTCTTTGATGTCATACTTTCTAATCATGTCAAGAGAAATCACATTCATGCTCGCTTCGGTATCCACCAAAGCTTCTTCTTTGTGTATCTTTTTTAACAAACATGGGACCATAAACTTCTCGGGGTTATTGAGTTTAAGAAGCTTCTTTTCTTCTTTATTAGGAGGCAATATACCATTTTTCTCAATATCTCTTCATGCTTAACTCTCTTGACGACAAGATCTTTAAGGAAAATTTTCAACTTTGGGCTCTCTTTAGCAATCTCCAATTAGGATCAAAAGAAGATGGATGATCTTTATAGTACTCCTCGTAGCTTTCTTCAAGAAGTTGCTTCTTGAATCTTCCGGGAAAAGGGAGATATGGTGATATTTCTAAGTTGAGATCCACCTTTGTAGTTGTTTCCTTAGCCGTGTAATCTCTTTTGTTTCCCATAAGCTCTTCTATTCCACTCAAAAGTCCATCACCATCTTTGGAGCTTTCTTTTGCTTCTTGAGTACGAGCTACAATCAAGATTTTCTCACAAGTGTCCTCAACAAGGTTACCATTCAAAACCTCTTCTCCACACCTTTTGACACAATCGTCTCTAACCCCATGACCAAATAACTCTTGAAGTTCCATTGTAGACATATCAACTTCAAACAAGAAGCACTCTTTCTCATATCCTTCTTCTTCTTCAATGACATTACAATAATCATTAGGATAAGATTCATGGTTTTCGATGAAGTACTCTTGCTCATGGCTGTTACAAGAGGACATCTTTTGTGCTATCTTCTTTTCAAGTTCCATGGCACTAGATCTAAGATTTTCAAACTTCACGTTTATTTTCTCCATGTTGTTGCCTAACTAACTATCCACTCAATTTTGCGTTCCATGTTTTGTTTGATCAAAATTCTTGTCTCATCATCTAAGGGTGGTGGATTAGAAGGATTTATTTGATTTTGGAAGCGTGTTCCTTGATAGTTGAATTGCTCCATTTGTGGAAAGTCTCTTTGGTTTTGGAATTGAATATTAACCATGTAACCTTGTTTTTGTGGCTTGGAAAAGAAAAATTCATCTTGGTTTGAAAAGTTGCAAGGCACGTGGTTTGGATAAGGTATTTGGTAGTGGCTTTGAAGCATGACCCCTTGGTTAGCTTGAATTAAAATGTCTAACTTAGCCGACAAGAGTTGAAAACGTCAAAAGATTGCGTTGCTTAAAGCCATCTCCATTGCCTTATTTTGTTTTGGTACATTCAAAACAAAAAAGAACTCAAAACAAATTAGTAACAAACAAAGAAAAATGTTTTATTCTCAATAAGAATTCTAAAACTTAATGGCTAGTAAAGTCGCTCCCCGACAACAATGCCAAATCTTGATGAAAGATTTTTCTCTCTACCAAGATTAAACCCGGACTAATCGCAAGAGCACGATGGTCT
Organism: Anastatica hierochuntica; assembly: GCA_900406275.1. Lineage (NCBI taxonomy): Eukaryota > Viridiplantae > Streptophyta > Magnoliopsida > Brassicales > Brassicaceae > Anastatica > Anastatica hierochuntica. The sequence goes on from OVAN01016349.1 coordinate 10,397, forward strand.
CCTGTAATATAGCATCGGGATCAATCCACAAGGAGCAAACATTTTCAAACTAAGCTATATAGATTCTATAGTTAAGCTAAATCAAAATAAAAGAATGAGGTTGAACTAATAACTACTTACAAAATATGAAACTCAAGAAACAAGAAACAAACAAAGAAAGAAACAAGACAAAATATGAAATTTGCAAATGATGATAAAGCGATGTGGATCATTGTTCGTGTCAAAAATGGTCATCTCGAAATCAACGTCCAAGATCGCATCTC
>OVAN01016350.1:0-10659 GCA_900406275.1 Anastatica hierochuntica
GTAGTTTTCCCAAAGGGACACCAAGGTATTAAATGGCTAAAAGGGCTTGAGGCTTACTTTAGATAGGCAACAAACGAAAGTTGAGCCTTGTAATGTGTAGGGGTGAATAGATCTCCATCACGAGAGTGGGTTGATCGAATATAGAGGGATCCTTGGTCTAGGAATAAATTTGATCCTCCCCTAAAGCTTTATCCAAGTCCATTAAATCTTTAGATTGAACCCGAACCCATAACCATTGTCTCAAGATCCTATCTTTTTATTCATAAGATCCAAGTTTACTCTTTTATGCATATTCACTGTGGTTGACTTTGATTTTCATTAGGTTTAGTAGAGACCCATGACAATCTCTTACTAGATCGCCCCTAGACTAGAACCCTTAGTACATTATCCTTGTTTAGGTTCTACTAGTATAAGCCTCTAAATCCTTGGACGACCCTAAAGTACTACGATTGACCCCGTTCTCTTGCGGGATTGAAAGTAGGGCGATAAGTTTATAAATATTAAACTCGACCCACGTCAATAACACACCCAATAGTTGGACTTGTATAAACTCTCCGCATGAAATTAATGGCCTGGTTCTATGTGAGAAGAGCAGAGGCGGAGAAAAACAGGACTCTGCTAACTGAGAATGCGAATGAGTTTTTCTTACGCTACCAGCAAGAGTCAGTTGGGCTAAATGTATTCAGGGCCTCAATGTTCATTTTCCAGTTTATAGAGCACAATGAAAACAACTACTACGTCGAGCTCAGAAAGAAGCAATGCACGTGTACAAATTTTACAAAGATGCCCATTCTCTGCATGCATGCTTTTGCAGCTGCCCACCTAATAAGCCTAAATGGAGAATCATTGGCAGCAGAAGAATATCTCATTGAAATATGGGGCCAGGCGGTACATGACCATAATATATCCAATCTGAAACATATGCGACGAGGATGTACCAGAGAATGTTGAGGAAGACAAATACACAACACCAGCCCCAAAAAAGGGAGTCGGAAGACCGCGCAAACGAAGATATCCATCAGTTGGCAAGTATGTGGTATGAACCAGAAGCCATGTTAAGAAACATGATGCATTCCAGCTGAATGTAATGGACTTTGGTGTTTTTGTTTTATTTTTTGTCTTGTTTTTGAACCCAGTCACATGGGACAAAGAGAGCCAGAAGGTGTGGAATCTGCCCAGAGACAGGGCACAATCGAGCAACGTGCGACATCTTCACTAAATAAGGTATGCGAGACATAAGAAGACACAAGATATCAACATCTTTTATGCTTACCATGTAGTCATAGAGTACAACGACAAGGTTCATTTAACCAAATACACAATTTTCCTTTATCAGATGCAAGTCACTTGCAGGGGATACTCTTTTTTTGGAAAATGATATGGAAGCATAAAGTATAATGGTTATACACCTAAGACTAGAATAATTAGAAGACGCAAGTGTAGGAAGTCAGTTCTTTTTTCCTATGGCACATGTACAACGGAAGCGGCAAGCGTTTATGAAAACTGAAAGAGATTTTCGTTCGCACGAAAAGAACTAAGTCACAAGATTGTATCCTTTTCCGATGCAAGGAAGGTAGTATTAAAGGTGGGATGTGGTCTTCTGGGGTGTTTTTGTAGCTAAACATGTAATGTGGATATGCTAATGTTGGACAAGGTTCAACTATGTAAGATAAGCAAAGATGTTTAAAAGGAAAACTTAAGAACCGTAATGCAACCAACCCAAACATTAAACCTTCAGATATTTAACATAGCATAACAACAACATACACTAATCCAATAGGCTACCAAGGATGTGCGCCAACCCGAACACAAATTATACAGGGAAAAAACACAACCATCTATACAATATAAGACACAAACTTTACAAGAAAAAACACTACCATCCACACCAAAAAAGGTAAAACAAAGCTTACATCACAAGAAGTAGCTGAGTGGCTCTAGCAAAGCTCAACAAAGCAGAAAGCGTAAATGAAACCAGTGTAGTGGATGCAAAGACCAAGATTGTTAGTGTAGCTGAAGAAACAAAGTGGGAAGTAGGGGAAACCCACAAACCCATCATACACACCCTTTTTATATAACCAAAAGACCGCAAGGAAACAAAAACACCATTAGAAATAACTACAACATGAGCCAAGCTATCAACCTTTTCCAATAAAGATCGAAAAAGTGTCATCCCAACATCATATTTCCCACATCATAGTAAGAACCTTGCAGCAGCCATCGTCACGCACAACATTTCCCGGGAAGCTCTTGCAAGATAGTAAAATCCAGCCTGTGACAGTCCACTCTGTGCGCAAAGCCGCATGCCTTCAACATAAGCAACAATTGTGTTCCCTGCTTCAAGAAAACGGGTAAGCATATGACGATATGTGAATCACTCATTAGCCAGCCAAGAAACAAAGATAAACTCTTCCAAGTCCACAATTGATAGGAAATCCAGAGAGAAAACAACACGTTTCCCATACGGCCTAAAAGCTATGAAGGGGTCGAGGCACCGAAAACCACATCTGCCAAGGCGGCGGACAGTATCATTGAGCAGAGGTTCTGGGATGTAAACCATTAGCTGATCAACGATTCTCAGCAACCAGAATAGGAAACATAGGAGCACAAGGAAAGTTGAGATGAAAGTGAACCATAAGTAGAGTATATATCGTGGCAAAGAAGAGACACTTGGAAATGAAGTGTGCTAAACACTCATAAACTCTGTAGTTTGTAATGACACATTAATGAAAACATATCAAACACATCAAAGATGTCACTGCAAGAGAGTAGTTATGCGAACATTGTAAGTAAATACATGCATTATAGTGGCAACATCTTCAAAACATCACACAACGAGCAATGCAAAGTAGATACAGGGGAGACAAAAAAGTCATAGAAACAAAAAATATCTAACAAAACATAAGATACATAACAGAGAACCAATAAAGCAAACACTCCCGACAACACCGCTTCATTGAGCAACCATTACGTATACATGGCGGTAGACGGTCATACCGCCATGTGGTTTCACAGACCTGAATCTTAACCGGTCCAAGCTACAAAAGTTGCCAGAAAACAGCTGCAACAATTCCATCTGACTCATCAAAAGATGATTGCAGACTCAAGAACTCATCCATAATGACAAGAGCATCAGTGTAGCTAACAAGGTAGAGGAGTAGCAGCGCACTCCAGAACCGGATATGAGGACTAGCTAGACAAACTGACTGCACAAGAATAAGCGCACCCTCAGGCCTCCCAACTCTGACAGCTAGGCGAAGACTCTCTAGGTAGCAAGCAGTCAGGTTAAAGGAAATAATACACTTCACAAAGAATCTTCTATAAGTTGATGAAACATCGATCAAACGAGCATTGAAGAGGAAGCAGTGCATAGACAAGGCACACATGAATGCGGAGATGAGAATAGACGATAGAAACGTTTGCTAGAGAAAAAAAACCCCTACCATCAAAGAAACAAACCGAGCAAGTACGAGCACATATGATTTCACATAGATCATCTAGGAGGACATCCATCTTGCAAGACAAAGAGAAACGAAGTGAAAATGAGTCTCGTTAAAATGAAAAGGAGAAGGCAATGTGTTCTTAATATACAAAACGTGGTAGGCGAAAAATTTGTATTGGTGGAACTTAGTAATAAACATCCGTAATGAATGAACTAAGGAGCCATTAAGTAAACGAACAACGGTTACATGCAACAACAAACTCATTAACAGCAAAACCACTAAGTATCATAAGCTTCAATTGCATAAAAATGAAAGAACTACAAACCCGACTGATTCATACACGAATCCAACTATGAAGGCGGAAAAAGTCAGACTAAATCACAACACATACCAAAGGGACAACATAATACAACAAACATAAGTCCCCAATAACTAAAAGCATCACGACTCTGCTAAAAACAACTAGACAAACCTTATACAAACAATAGACCCAAATAGAAATCTAAAAAAAACGAAGACCACATCACAGAACAACACACCCACAACATGTTGCACTCTTGTCCCTCTCCATTGTCTCCCCAAACGTTAACACTAACGCTCTCAGCTCCTCTATATGTTTGTCAACAGAAGAAACTAACCTAACAACTTCTTTAAGCACCTGTAATTCCTCTCGAACCGACCCCAACCCTGCTTGCAAATCTGAAATCGTAGCTTCCATAATCTCCAATTGCTCTACAACAGACTCATATGTCCATCTAAATAGATGGTAGTTGTCAAATTTCGAGCCATAAGGACAAAAATGGAACAACATCCCCACATTCTTACCTGTTCTTGACATCTTCGCCGACACCTTCTCTCCACATCGACATAAAACAAGCATTCCACGATCCTGCGGAGGGCGTCACCTTGGACGCAGCTGACGAAACCCTTTGACAAACGCAAAGTAAAATAAGTGGAAGTGGGAGGCGAAAATAAAAAAAAAGACAAAGATAACAATGGAAGAAGAGGAACTTATCTGAAGACAAAGAAGACGCATATTGACTCGTACGAGCCTCCAATAGATTGCTCATCTCCCTTAAAGAAAATCCTATCCTCACCCAACAATGATTTTACCTGAGCACAATATCTTATAAGCTAATAAGCTCCAAAAATGTTGCATAAACTAAGAAGCACTATGTTCCCTTGTTTCCAACCAATTAAATACCACAACAATTAACAGTGACAAATTGAACCGATAAACGGACTTTTAACCATATCCTCTAAACTAAAACTAAATACCGGGACATATCCGTAAAGACAAAGAAAACCAAAAAAATGCAAAACTAACTCAATAACTCAAACACAAAAACCTGATGCAAAACGAAAAATTGTACCACTAAATCACTGAACCAATACAGAAACGTACGCAATTTGATACAAACCAAAAAACAAATAACACTAGAATCCATCTATGACATTTGAAAAATTATTTTAAACGAGAAAGTACACGAGAAAGATAGAAATAACCGAGAAATATATTGACAAAAAAGTATTCGCATATTATATCGTGTTAAATATCTAGTTAACTATTACAAAATATACTAACTACATTAAACACCCACTATATAACACAAATATACCAATCATAGTCCCATTACAAAAAATGATCAAAATAAAATCAAAAACCTTAACAAAAACTAATTTTAAAAAACAAAAAAATTTAGCCATAAACCACAAACCCTAAATGGTAACCTTAACACATAAACAATTACAATAAACAATAAATCCAAAACCATGAACAACCACCACCATTAAACCGCTGCCATTTCAAAGAGTAAGCAAAACCGCAAATTTCGTGTATACATTTTTATTTTATTTTTATCTCATATTTTATTTCAGAGTTGATGCTTGAATTTCATGTATACTTTTTTTTTATTTTATTTTTCTACTTTCATATTTATTTTGTAATAGTTAATTTGACATTTAACCCGGTATAAAAATTTGAAAATAAATTTACTTACAATATATTTTTGCCATTTTCTTACTCTTTGAAATGACTACGTTTTAATGGTCGTGGTGGTTAATAGTACCATTACAATAAAAAGATCAAAGTAAACAAAAAAAACTTAAGAAAAACATATTTAGAAAAAAACAAATGTAATCGTAAACAACAAACCCTAAATCCTAAATCTTAACACCTAAATATATACCAAACAAAAACTTTTCTAGACACTAAATGCTAAACCCTAAATACCAAAGCCTAAACTCTAAACCATAAACCCTAGTTCCAACCATAACCCAAACCACAAAACCACAAAATCATAAACACAAAGCAGAAAACTAAATCAGAACCAAAACAATAAAACCTAAACCCCAAAACCTTAACCCAAAACAATTAAATCTAAACCCTCAACCCTAGTTCTAACTATAAACCCTAAACAACACCACAAACCATAAAACCAACCCTAAACCCAAAACACTAAACAATAAACCAAAGTTTAAACCCTACACCTGAATTAGTAAACCCAAAACACCCCAAACCATAAACCACAATAACCATTAAATAATACGCAATTAAAAATAACACTAATACATAAACCCTAAACCAGAAATGATTAGCTATAAACACTAAATCCGAACCCAATACAAACCTTAAACCCTATACTCTACACGAGAAACATAAACCTTAAACACTAAACAATAAACCATACATCTTAAACCCAAAACAATAAACACAAAAAAAAATCATATACATAAAACATAAAACCCTAAACCCTAAATAAGAACCATAAACACTAAACCATAAACCAAAAACTATTAACCCTAAACCATAAACCATAAACCCTAAATCCAATCCTAAATCTCAAACACTAAACCATAAACCATAAAGTTTAAACCCTACACCTGAATTAATAAATCCAAAACACCGTAAACCATGAACAACAACAATTATTAAACCATACGCAATTAAAAATGACACTAACAAATAAACCTTGAACCAGAAACTCTTAACTATAAAAACTAAATCTGAGATGTTAATCCAAACCAAACTTAACCGTAAACCCTAAACTCTACACCATAAAACATAAACCTTAAACACTAAACAATAAACCAAACATCTTAAACCCCAAAACAATAAACACCAAACAAAATCATAAACATAAAACAGAAACCCTAAACCCTAATTCAGATCCATAAACACTAAACCCTAAACCCCTATACCTAACCATAAACCATAAACCATAAATCCTAATGTAACGTCCGCCTCTTGCCCCTAGAGCACGGCACGTCACTTTACCTAGATTAACTCTCAAGAAACGCATACTCAATCTCAAATAATCCAATCCATTCATTCTCAACTCATTCTCAAATCTCAATCCAAAGAACTAACTCAAAAGAAAGCTCAAATCATCTCAAAAGAAATCTGAATCAACTAAAATACATCTCAAATCATTGGAAACTCAAAGAAAAGAATTAAAACTCCCAAAAGGTGAACACCAAGATCCATCCATTGCTTCCGTCTATTCGTCATACTCACCTGGAAAGAAGAAAAGGAAAACGGGGGAAAGGGGTGAGTGACAGGGAAATCACTCAGCAAGGGGGTGGATTGCTAGACCACGCAAGTCCGCAGACTCAGCCTAACAAAGCAACCAACAAAAGCATAGACTTAAACACACAAACATGGCAATCAACCTTCCTAACACTAAACCCCGGGTCACCTAATATCCCAGCCTCTAACCATCGAATCCTAGACTCCAGGGTACACTCATTTCCCCCCAGAGCCCTCTCAACTGAATGGGTACTTCTCTTCCCGTCACCCTGGGGTACTCTCTTCCCCCGGAGTCACTCCTCATCTGAATGGGTACTTCTCTTCCCCTCACCCCGGGGTACTCTCTTCCCCTGGACTCACTCCTCTAGGTGGGTACTCTCACTTCCCCTCTATCACACATCTATCGTTCCCACTCCGTTCCTCAGTCACTTCCTATCTAACCTGCAAGCACAAGCATCATTCCTATCCAACTAGACACGTACTCAGGACTTCCAAACAATTTCGTGTTTAACCCTAGACTAGAGATGGTAGTTCATTAAGCCCATGTGTACGGGGGATTGCACAGAAAGCTCCTTACCTTAGCCTTTGATCGCGGTTCTGGCTTGCAAAAGAATAGATTCGACCTCCGAGAGAATAGATCTGAAATCTAAGAGAAGGATTCCAGATCCGGGAAAGGAGAACCGTGTTAAGGTTTCTTAACACACAGAAAAGCACAGAATGGAGGGAGATCGGAGTGCCAAGGTGATTATCTTGGGGAAAACTAACAGTGACGAGAAAGAAAACGAGGAGAAGTCGAAGACTCGCGAAGACGGAGGCTCGGCCGCGGGTCTCGGGCACTCCGGCGGCGTGCGGCGAGGCAGCGTGCGGCGAGGCGGCGTGCGGCGGCGGGCAGCAGCTCTCTCTCTCTCTCTCTCTCTCTCTTTCTAGGTTTTGTGGCAAACTCTCTTCCTCTCCTCCCTCTCTTCTCCTTTTATAAGTGGTGGGAGTTGGGATTAGGGTTTGCCCTAAAGGGCTTGGGCCTTTTTCTTTTGTTGATGGGGTTGGTCCATCACAATCCTCCCCCACTTCACGGGAATTCATCCCTGAATTCCGGTTCCGACTTGGTTGTGGACCTAGATCCTTGAAGAGATCGGGGAAATCTTTCCTCATTTTGTCCTCACTTTCCAACGTTTCCTCATGTAGCCCTCTTACTCCCCATTGGACCCTTACCATTTGGGTCTTCTTCCCCTGATGTTCTTGCTCTTGCCGCTCAATGATCCTTACTGGCAGGTTTGATACTGACAGGTTCCTACCCAAGCCTTCCGGTGGCTTTTGCAGAATGAGCTTTGGCTCCTTTACAACCTTCCTCAGGACCGAGATGTGGAACACATCATGGAAGGCGGCCAGTTCCTGTGGCAGGCGCAGACGGTAAGCCACAGCTCCGATCCTCTCGATAATGGGGTACGACCCCATATATCTTGGTCTTAGTTTCTTCAACTTTCGATCCTTGTGGCCTCCCTGGAAGGTTCTCATCTTGAGGTACACTGAGTCACCCACTTCGAATTCCAAGTCCCTTCTCCGGTTATTTGCGTAACTCTTTTGGCGGTCGTGGGCTTCCTTTAGCCGACGTTTCAGTAGTTCTACCTGCGCTACTGTTTCCTGAACCACTTCCGGTTCCAGTTGTCGCCTCTCCCCCACTTCAGTCCAACACAAGGGGGTTCGGCAGGGCCTCCCATATAAAGCTTCAAGGGTGACATCCCTATGCTGGCATGGTAGCTATTGTTGTAAGCAAACTCCACTAATGGTAGGTACTTGCCCCAATTCCCTTCCCAATCTAGCACACATGCCCGCAACATGTCCTCCAAAGTCTGAATCGTCCTCTCAGATTGTCCATCTGTCTGTGGGTGGTATGATGTACTGAGGTGTACCTTAGTCCCCATGGCTTTTTGAAAGGCTTGCCAAAACATCGAAGTAAACTTTGCATCCTGGTCAGACACTATACTCACTGGTACCCCGTGCAGCCTCACTGTTACATCTATGTACATCTGCGCCAGTTGTTCCGCCCCATCGGTTTTCCTTATGGCCAGGAAGTGGGCAGACTTGGTGAGTCGGTCTACTATTACCCAAATAGCATTCTTCTTATCAGGGTCCTAGGCAGCCTGGTGACGAAATCCATGGTTACCATGTCCCATTTACATTCTGGTAGTGGTAAATTCTGCAGCAATCCACTGGGAACCCTGTGTTCCGCCTTTACCATTTGACACGTCTGGCAGCGCGATATCCAATCAGCTACGTCGCGTTTCATGCCGTTCCAATGGTAGAATCGCTTCAGATCCTGATACATTTTGTGTAGTCAGGGGTGGATGGAAAACTTCGTCTGGTGTGCTTGGTTCAGGATCTCCTTCCTTAGCACCTCGTTTTCAGGTAAACATACTCGGTTTCTGAACATGTAGGTCCCGTTCGTCGCCGTATGATATCCTGCCACTTCCTTGTGGATCAGGTTTCGTAGGTTGTCGTCCTTATCCTGCCCTTGGCGGATTCTCCACAACAGGTCCGCCTCATTTACTGCCTCCAGGCCTGTAGTGTTTCCTTCGATGGTTGCAGCACACAAGCGTAGACTCGCCACCATAGTCACTAGCTCCTTGACCTCTTTAACCTCAGAGACATCGTTTCTCCTTCTAGTCAAGGCATCTGCTACCTGGTTGGCCATGCCAGGGTGGTAGACGTTGTCTATATCGTAGTCAGCTAGCAGTTCCACCCATCTACGCTGTCTAAGATTCAAGTTTGTTTGAGTGAAGATGTACTTTAAACTCTGATGATCTGTGAAGATATTCACCCTCACGCCGTACATGTAGGCCCTCTAGATCTTTAGAGCGAAAACTACTACAGCCAACTCCAAGTCATGGGTGGGGTAGTTCAACTCATGGGTCCTTAGCTGGCGTGAAGCATACACAATCACTTGACCCTCTTGCATTAGTACGCACCCCAGCCCTATCCCAGAGGCGTCGGTGTAGACCTCGTATGATACTCCTATTCTTGGTAGCACCAGCACCGGCGTCTGCGTCAGGCGCTTCTTCAGTTCCTCAAAGCTTTGGGTGCAAGATTATGTCCATTCAAACTTTGTGTCCTTCCCCGTGAGGCGCATCATAGGTTTGGCTAGACTGGCGAACCCATCCACGAACTTCCGGTAATACCCCGCCAATCCCAAGAAGCTACGAACCTCAGTAGCACTTTGGGGTACTGGCCATTGGTGATAGCCTCAACCTTTTTCGGGTCAACCGCTACCCCACGTCCAGAGACAACATGGCCGAGGAATCCAATCTCCCTCTGCCAGAAGCTGAATTTGCTTGCCTTGGCAAATAGCTTCTCCTTTCTCAACTTTTCTAGCACCACCCTTAGGTGCCAAGCGTGTTCTTCCTTATTCCTCGAGTAGACCAGGATATCATCGATGAACACGATCACACACTTGTCTAGATGCTCTCGGAAGACATTATTCATTAACTTCATGAAAGCAGCCGGAGCATTCGTCAGTCCAAAAGGCATAACTACAAACTCATAATGCCCATACCGTGTCCGGAAGGCCGTCTTCTGGATATCCTGCTCGGCTATCGGGATCTGATGGTACCCAGATGTCAGGTCTATCTTTGAAAACCACGAAGCACCTTGCAGCTGGTCCAACAGCTCATCTATGAGAGGCAACGGGTACTT
>OVAN01016351.1:0-10658 GCA_900406275.1 Anastatica hierochuntica
CAATGGTCCGCAATTCACAAGCAAAAACTTCAAGAAGTTTTGCGAAGATTGTAGCATAAAGCTGAGTTTCGCAACTCCAAGACATCCGCAATCCAATGGGCAAGCCGAATCCACCAACAAAATGATAGTCAACCCTCTGAAAAAGAGGTTCGACGACGCCAAAGGCAACTGGGTCGAAGAGCTTCCAGCTACCCTATGGGCATGTCGAACCAACATTAAGACTTCAACAGGCGAAACACCTTTCTTCCTGGTCTACGGACCAGAGGCAGTGTACCCAGTCGAAGTCAGTGTCCCTACAGCTAGGTCAAAGCTTCTAACCCCAAGAGAAAATGAAGAGATGATGGCTTTGTCCCTAGATCTCCTTGACAAAAAATAGGGAAGCCGCAAGAATCCGAAACTGGAAGCACCAACAAGAAGTAGCTCGCAGCTACAACAAGAAGGTACGAACCCCGATGTTCCAACAAGGAGAATGGGTGTTGCGCCGAGTCTTTGAGAATACCAGGGACAAGGCCCCGGGAAAGTTGGCGCCTGGCTGGGAAGGACCATACCAAATCGTAGAAGTCAAGGGAGCAGGGGCATACAAGTTGCAAGACATGTACGGAAAAGTACAGCCAAATAGCAGGAATGCGTTACACCTAAAGTCTTACTTCTTCTAGAACAACGCCCCTGACCCGGACGACCAAACCCCAGATACGTTTTTTGTTTTGGATTTTCAATTTTTTCTACATCTTTTTTGCGCAATCATGATACGTCTAAGGACGGATACTCATCAATAAAACGAGTGCTTTCTCACAGGAAAATTCAGTCAAAAAGCAAGGGGCAATTAAGTTGAACAATTACTCCTCAATAAAGGAGTAATACAAGCAACGTACCCTTCCAAAGCAAAAGCGAAAGGCTCAAAAAAAGAAATAAATAAACTATGCTTGAACAAGGAAAAACACCCGAAAGAAAGCAAGAGACAAAATTGTTTATTCTGCTTAAACAGAGAGTGGCTAACCGGAAAGCAGAGCGCTGAGCAGAAAGCAAAAACAAGCTTAACCTTGCTTACCAGGCCGCGGTAAATGCAAAAGCTATGCGGTCTGAGCACAGGAGTATCACCCATACCTACTTACCCAGACGTGGGAGGTAGAAGAAGTCTGGCACTTTGACCCCTTTGCGGGGGAGGTTCATACCAGCAAAACCAATAAGACTGAGAGTGGCTTCACTGCAGGAAGCAGAGCACAACAAAGCACAAATCAGTTATTTCCGAATAGCTGAATGACAAAGAGCCAGAAAATACCTCTGGGTATCAAAAGGCCAAAAATCCAGGCTTGTGGTTACCTCCGGGTAGCAGAATGCCGAAAAAGCCAGGAGATACCTCAGGGTATCAAGAGGCCAAAAAAACGCAAGCAAGTGGTTACCTCCGGGTAACAGAATGCCAAAAGTCAGAAGGTACCTTCGGGTATCAAAAGGCTAAAAACGCGTCTTGGGAATCTAAAAATTGTCTAAGGACAAGAAGTAGAGCTCCCTCAAAAAAAAGAGTGATAATGAGATTATCCCAACTTGGAACTCAAGAACTCTCGCGAAACACGGCAAAGACTAGAGGCCAATACGCCAGAAGTCAAATAGTTGGGATATCGCCCAAGGCAAAGAGGCTAAAAGCCCAAAGCTAGAAGCCAATCACCCAAAGCAAGGAGGCTGAAAGCCCAAAGCTAAGAGTTAGCCGACCAAGGCATAACGGCTAGAGGCTCAAGGCTGAAAGCCAGCCGACCAAGGCAACGAGGCTAGAGGCTCACAGCTAGAAACCAGCCGGTCAAAGCAAAGGCCAAAGGCTAATAGCCAAGAGCTAGCCGGCCAAAGTGCTAATGACAAGAAGCCCACCTAGGCATCATCTCTGAATCTCAGTCAAGAGTTTGCTAAGGCAAAAAAGAAGAAACAACAAAGAGCTAAAGGAAATATTATTAAAAGCCACAAAGGGCCAGAAGATAGGTTATAAAGCCCCGGAGGGCAAAAAGGAAACAAGGCCAAGAAGGCCAACCAAGAGTCAAGGCCACTAAGGCCATAAAGTCATTACAAAGCCCACAAGGGGCAAGAGTAAACCCGCGCAGGGGCACGCCATCAACAAAAAATTAATAAAATCCCACAAGGGGAGAGCAACCTGTTTCTTGATTATGGGTCTGAAGGCTAGGCAGCTGGAGGATCAGGAGAGGCAGACTTCCCGACAGTTGGCTCAGAGGCAGCTGGAGGAGTAGAAGCCAAGGCAGGAGGAATTGTCAGCTCTACTTCAAAGGTGGGACCTTCGAGACCATTTTCCTCTGCCTCCACAATCGCCACCAGTTTGTAATTCTCATACTCCTCCTGCGAGTTCCAAGACTTGGCCTCACCCTTGAGGTAGTCCCCGACCATCTCCCAGCGCTCCGTGATCCTGGCACCATTGACGGCCATGGACAAGTTGAGAACCTTCTCTATCGCCTTCTCCTTCTCTGACTCCAGCCCCCGGAGCAGACCCTTCATCTACTTCACCAAGCTAGCCGACTTATCTTTCTCTGCCTTCAGCTTGGCAAGGCAATCCTCCACCTGAGCCCTTCCTGCAATGATCACCTCAGTGGCGACTTGGTCCTTGGCATGGAAGAGAGAGGCTGCAAGCTGAGCAACAAGAGAAAGAAGGTTAGTCAAAATAAAAGGAGAGCAATCAGATAGTATCTAGACGCCAAAGGCAACCCAACTACCTTGATAAGCCCCTTTTGGACCTGGTCGAAGATGCCCAGATCATCGGAGCTAGGGGGTCAGAAGGAAGAGCAGGGAAGACAGATTCCTGCAAATGCGCCAAGGCGCCATCAAGATCACCGCTGGAAGAAGAAGGCTGCTTAGCTGGAGGACCTCTTTACTTCTTTCTAGAGGCGGTAGTCTTCTGGGTCGATTTTCTCTTGGACCGAGGCGAAGGAGATTCAAAAATCTCCACCACCTTCGGAGCCTTGCTCCCAGACGCCAACTTTGCCTTTCTTGCCGCCTGAGCCCTCTTAAAGTCCTCCAGCGCCTTAGACCTGGATCCTGACATGTTCCCTGCAAGATCACAAAAGATCAATCAAGAAGCTAGCCAGAAGCAAACAGACAAAAGAAGAAGAAAAAACAAGGAGCCAACCTCTCACGCTGCTCTGGTTCAGTGCTTCTTCACTCAAAAGGAATGGGATACTCCTTTCCTCAACAGAGATCTCTAAAAGGGGTAATAACCAAACTGAAAGCAGAAGAAACAAAAACATCCTAAGCCTACCAGTGAATCTCCAAAGAGTAGAAAACCCAGTGGAAGTCCCGATTCTCATAAAGACAATCTTTTGGGCCCAGTGCTTCGTGAAGGTCGCCCCTTTCCTCTCCTCCCTCTCTAACTCCAGTACCAAGGGAGCACTAGCACGAGGCCAGAAGTAATATCTACCTTCACTCGGAAGAACATGGGGAAAGTAGTAGAAGTAAAGAAGCTCATCAACGTCGAGATCCAGCCAGTGGAACTCGTTTAGGACCTGGACGGCAGTGAGAATCCTCCAGGTCGGCGGGTTCAGCTGGGAAGGGCAAATGTTAAAGTGCTCCGAGACCTCCTTCACCAGGTCAAGCACCACGCTCCTGACTCCAGCTTCAAAATAGCCCTCGTACATGGCTATCTCATCCCCTGGGCACTCAGAAGCCCTTTCGCCTTGCCCAGGCAGTCGCAAGTGGACGTCTGCCCCAATGGAGTACTTCTGCCTCCATTCCTCCAAGATCAGAGTTTATGTTCGAGAAGGGGCCAACGTTTATGAGCTCTAGACCGGCAGCAGATCGCAATTGTAGCGGGTTAGCCTCAGGGATCTCCGTGTCCTCGGAAGATCCTTCAACCTCAGGAGACGGGCTATTTCTGATTAAACGCCTCCTCCGAACACGGGCCCCAACAGATATGAGGCCACCAGAGAAAAGTCCTCACCGGAGCTAGTCATGTCTGGGTTCAAGAAAATTTCGATCTTGGGTCTAGGAATTGATCGAGACAAAAAAGACCTAAAAGCTAAGGTTGATTTGAAATCCTAAAGATCGACCCCTGGAATCTATCCTAAAAGAAGAGGGAAGAAGGCGATCTAACCTTAATCGCGGATCGAAAGCTTGGAAGGGATTCCGAGAGCAAGAGTTTTATCAAAGAGAGGAAGAAGATGGATCAAGATTTCTAGTAAGAGAAAGAAGATGAGGCGAAAATGCTAAAGAAGAAGGAAGAAAAGGTTTAAAAGAGAGAGGAGAAATCAAACAAGCCGCACGCGTCTAATCACTGGCCCGAATCTCGCGAGAAGCATAACGGTTATATTCTCCCTCTTCAAATCTTCATCAATTTTCGCCAACGGTTACAAATCTCCTCCTTCACCACGTCAAACAGCTAGGATTTTTTTTTTAAATAATCCCCCCCTTGAAAGCTGCAAACGGTTCGCGAAAGGTCAAAAATCACAGCCCCAAGGCCAGACAACAAAAGGCCAAGCGTAACCTTCCGTTGCAACAACATTCATTATCTGACAAGAATTGAACTAAAAGCAAGCGAACACTTAAGGAAAGCAGAGGTGGCGCGAGTCAAAGCTAAAAAGGCCAAATGACCGTTGGCTTCATGCCTAAGCCACCTAGAAGACATGTTATTCCGCAGATTCGGATCGAACCTGCGCAATAAGGGGCAAACTGTTGGGAGTAATTTAGGTCATGGGAATTCCCCAGACTTAGATGGAGTACAACAGTAAGTCCTCAAGCCAGAAGAATGCCCGGCAACAGGAAGCCAGACGACGTCCCATAGCCGGAAGCCAGAAGCCAGCCGACCACTGCCTCTCCTTTATTTTCGCTATTCCAACTAATAGATAATGACATGTATTTTAGATAAATATGCATATATTCTACAGATAATCATGATATATCCAATTCTTGGAGGGATAATCATGAAACTCATGTATAAATACCATGCTTAAAGGAAAACGTGCACGCACGAAAAACCCTAAACAAAGAATCAATACAACGAGCATCTTTTTGCCATCTTTGATCTCGAAGCTTAGCGCAAACACCCCCAAACCTTTGTGAAACATTCATTGACCTCCAGCTTCCATAGTGCTACGAAGAACCACCAAAATCACTCATAACAACAACCAAGCTCATTTTTAAGGTACTCATACTTATCTTTGTTCATTTGCCTAATTTATTGTTTTTGTGTCTTCTTGATATGTTCGAAAACCGCACGAACCTATTATTTGCACCCAAATACGTATTCATCTCTGAAAATGACATAAAACTCTATTTTACACATATTACTATTTCACAACTAAAAAAATCAAAGGTTTTGAGAACAAATTTTATCATCTTGATGATTTTGAAGATAGTGCAAGAAAATGTCTATTGGCACAGCTGATTTCAGCCCTTCTCCATCTTCATACTTCATGATGTTAACACCAACAATCTCTCCATTCAAATCCACAAGAGGTCCACCAAAAGATCCCTATCACACAAAAAGCGAAGAAGAAAAGTCAAAAAAGTCTACAAGTTAATCAAAATTATATGATTAAATCTATAAAGAAATAAAGACAATGATGTAGATTACATTTTTCATTGCATAGTCTGTCTGGGGAGATACTTTATAATTGACATCTTTATCCAATTGCATCTCAATGTTTGTGAGATCAATACAGCTATGAAAAATAATGAAATAATAAGAAATAATCAAGAAAAACAAAATTTGTTTTTAAAAAAGTTGAATTATCTGATGATAATTTTTTAATGCTTATGAAAAAATAAAGAAAGCCTATTGTTGATATCCAACGCTAATGACAAAGTTTTCTCAAAACACAATAGTTAGCTACTAATAAATCTAGATATGATCTCACGTGCAATATTTTTACAACGGCTATGTCACATTTGGAACCAAATTCAAGCACTTCACCCTTAAATTCTTTACCGTCAGTTAATATTACGGTTACTTATGAATTATTATTAAGATTTTCATCAAAGTAAATCAAAATTTTCACAAAAAGTCAATCCTAATCATTGATAAAAAAAAATTTAGAAAAATATTACTTTGTTAGATGATTGAAGAGCTTTTTCTAGTACAAGTTAATGTCATGATTACTTATGAATTATAATTAAAGATACCCATCAAAGTAAATCAAAATTTTCATTAGCAGTCAATCCTAATCATTGATAAAATTCTTTGAGGAAAATGTTACCTTGCTAGATGATTGAAGAGCTTTTGCTAGTACTAGTTAATATTAATCCAGCATCATCGATTAATCTCTCAGTATAAAATGGCACTACATTCGTAAAGTCTGAAATATTACAAAATCACATTAGATTTATAAAAACTTGACCACAAATGAAAAACAGATGGGTGGACATGGGCAGTCGTATTGGCTATTGATTCTTTTTCCAGTAACTCAGAGTAAATATTAGTTTCGCCTCAAATTTGCTAACGTTTCTATCATTTTCTTTCTCTTCACCACATAACAAGCTCATCGGTAGATGATGAAAAAAAATGATTGGAGCTAGACTTATTTGAGATTTGTAGTTAAAAATGAGCAAAGCTACATATTCTTCCACAACTCATGCAAGCTAATTATAATTAATGTGATGTGGATGGAGATATTTCAAAAACTTTCACAAATGTCATAGATAATTGATTCAAGAAACGAAGAAAACTTGAATAATAGTAGGGTTTTGGAGGCGACAGGCGGCGTGAGAGGCGATTGGCGGCGTTGGCGGCTTGGATCTCCGACGGCGAGCGGCGACAGCGGCGTTTCTCCTGGTGGTCTCGGAGCCTTTGCTCTGGGTCTCTAAAGGCTTCTATCGAGAGAAGAGGTGCTCTGTTTTTGTGTGGTCTCTTCCTTTGAAGATTCCCTTCATCGTTGAGGTATTGTCGTGAGGGCTCTGCTCTGATTGTGTTTTGGTGACATGTTCAAAAGAGCATCATCAGTTCTCTTCCCCTGGTTCCTGCTTTTGTGGTGTTTGTTTCTCCTGTGGGTGTCGAGATTGTTGGGTAATAGATTCACAGAGGAACGTGAGAAGAGCGCTATGGGAGGAGGATGATGCGCCGATTCTGATTCCACCGCAGGATAATGCGCAGATCATTCAGGAGTATGGATTAACGTTGATCGGCCGAGTGCTTAATCCGAAGAAGCAGGATGTGGATAAGCTGCTTGTTTATATGCCTCAACAATGGAACTTGGAGGGTAAGATCTCAACCAGTAATCTGGGAAACAATTGCTTCATATTCAACTTTGATTCAGAGGATGATTTGAAGATGGTTCTCGACAAAGGCCCTTTCCATTTTAACTTCTGGATGTTTGTGCTCGTGCGATGGGAACCTGTGATGCACGACGATTATCCGTGGGCGAGGACCTTTTGGCTGGAGCTGACGGGAATACCCATCCAATTCTGGTCACAAGAGATGATGCGTAGCATTGGGAAAAGCCTTGGCGTGGTCCATCAAGTGATTGAGATGGATGGGCGAATCCAAGTAATGGTTAACTCTCGGCTGCCTTTGCGGTTCACCAAACAATTGATGGATGATAACGGGAATAAAGTGATTGTCAAGGTTCACTATGAACGCTTGTTTAAGCACTGCTCAATATGCGGTCTTATGGCGCATGAGAAACCGTTGTGTGACCAGCAAGGCGACGGCAGGAAGGAACAAGTTTGTAGGGTCAATGTGTTCTCGAGGCTGAAGCTTAACACGACACAGGCGGGTCTAGGGGGGGATATTGAGGGCAGTTAGGAGNGTTAGGAGCGTAATGGCTCTGCTCACTAGAAGGCAACACAGCTCTCGGGTCATGCTGCCAGAGGGGTTAAACGCAGCCTGGAGGTGCCTGACAGTAGTAGGAACTTCCACTGGGATCAGGGGCGTTTGTTGGAGTCTCTTCATACACAGGCTCCCAGCTCATCATATGGCTGGCAGGAGAACAGGGTTGTGAGTGCACAAGACCGTCGTCCACGTGAGGCCAGATTCTCACAGCCAGTTCTTCGTCACGAGGAGGCAGGGGCACGCTGGAGGTATGTGAAAACAGGACGAATACTCGCCACAAGCTCGAGTGGTCATGACCTTAGTCATGAGAGGAGACTGGACAGAGGGCATAGTGAGAAGAACAGGTGGACTAATGATCAGATTTATGGGAAGCGGTTAGCTCGCGACCATAGTCAAGAGCAGCGACGGGACCGTGATCATAGTGAGAGGATAAGGATGAAGAATGATCAGAGTTATAAGAAGAGATATGTTCGTGACCATAGTCATGAGCAGCGCATGGACCGTGATCAGAGTGCGAAGAATTTGTTGACTTATGAGCAGAGTCATGAGAAGCAGTTTGCTGATGACCGTGATCTTTGTCATGACAAGAGTCTGAATCGGGAGCAAAATGATAAGGAGATTCTGCCTTATTTTGACCAGAAAGGAAATCGAGAGGCGATTCACATTTTGTCTACTGATCATCGCTATTCGGAGGCAATGGAAAGGCAGAGGTTGAGAGAAGATCGTTCTACTCCTAAAATGGATAAAGGCAAAGGCCAGCTGATGGTTTCGGATTCTGACCTCATGGTCGATGATGATGACTTACTTGGAGAGGATTGGGAGCAAGAGAAGGAGGAGAAACGTGAAGGTGTTATGTTACACGTTGATGTTCGGTCACAGGTTACGGTTCCGGAAAAGGCGGTTGTGTCCACTGGAAAGAGCAGAGATGTGAGAGTGGATGAGCATGTTACAAAGAGGGTGAAGCGAGACCATTCTGTTGGAAGGTATGTCTCATCCAAGAATTCTGTTTATGCGATTCCTGGGAAAAAAGAACGAAATTTACGCCAGGGATCTCCTAGGAAAAAATCTTCTGCTGGTATGGAGAAGAAAAGTACAGGTATAGAGCCATATTCTCCTCAGAGTACGTCGCGGTAAAACTGAAAAGGAAGGTTTGGTGGGGTCCCAGAACCCACCCAATGAGCAATGATGAGAGTGTTGGGTTGGAACTGTCGAGGGATTGTGAATGACCTCACAGTTCGACGCCTGGAGGAGATACATAAAAAGTATCGTCCTGGTTTACTATTCCTATCGGAGACGAAGAATAAAAGGGATGTGCTACTTGCTCAGCAGAGGAAGTTAGGATACGACCGTCTTGAAACCGTTGAGCCCATTGGCTCGAGTGGTGGTTTAGCTTTATTTTTTATGAATAATTTTGATGTCGTTATTTTATATTCGGACAACCGTATGTTGGACGTTGAAGTTACTTTTGATTGTAATAAAGTTTTCATTACTTTTGTTTACGGAGACCCAGTCCAAGATCGTCGACAATTAGTGTGGGATAAATTGGCTAACATTTCACTTGACCGAAATGGGCCTTGGCTCATGATTGGCGACTTTAATGAAATTATTATCAATGATGAGAAACAAGGGGGACGAATTCGACCTGAGTCTTATTTCCTTCCTTTTCGTCAAATGATACAAGACTATGGGATGCAGGAGTTTCCTTTCACTGGGAACCATATGTCCTGGGTGGGAAACAGAGGAAATAATCGTACTCGTGTGCGATGCCGTCTAGACCGAGCTCTAGGCAATGCGGATTGGCAGGATCGGTTTACTCATTATAATGTTCAGTACCTTGGATGTGGGGTTCAGATCATAGACCGGTCCTTGGTAATATCCTAGTGCGGCCTTTGCACTTACGGAAAGCCTTTCGTTTTGATAAGAGGCTGATCAAGAAGGAGGGGTTTGATGAGGTTATTAAGGATAATTGGGAGGCGATGCCCCTGGGGATGGATATTCGAGCCAAGATTAGTGCTTGCCGGAAAACCATTGTTTCCTGGAGTAAGAATGATCGGTTGGCTGCGGAGCATGACATCGAGGAGCTCAAAAAAAGGTAGATACACTTCATATGACAGATGGTGCTACTACCGAGGAGATTGAGGTCGCTACGACAGAGCTTCATGACGCTCTAAAGAGCGAGGAGATTTTCTGGCGGCAAAAGAGTAGAGCTTTATGGCTTAAGGAGGGGGACCGTAATACGAGCTATTTTCATGCGACGACAAAGCAACGCCGAACGCGTAATAAGATCGTCCGTCTTAGGAGCGAGGATGGGGAGATGATTGAACAGGAGGAAGGAATTGTGGCCATTGCCACAAGGTACTTTCGCGACCTGTTTCAGACGTCTGGTGATCTGGATATTGAGGAGGTTTTGGGCGTAGTCCCACACAAGATCATTGTGGCGATGAATGAGGAGCTCACGCGACCGGTGACAGAAGAGGAAATACGCAAAGCTTTGTTTGCCATGCATCCGGAAAAAGCTCCGGGTCCGGATGGGATGATTGTGCTTTTCTATCAACACTTTTGGGACACTGTGAAGCACGATGTGATCCTTATGGTCACCAGGTTCCTGACGGAGGGCACCGTTGTGCCCGGTTTGAATGAGACAAACATTTGTCTTATACCAAAGAAGGAAACACCTTTGGAGATGAAGGAGTTTCGCCCTATAAGTCTGTGTAATGTCGCCTATAAGATAATATCTAAACTGCTATGCCAAAGACTGAAGAAAATTTTACCGCACATCATTTCGGAGACCCAGTCGGCCTTTATCGCTGGGCGGTTGATTACTGGTAACATATTGGTGGCTCAAGAGATGTTCCATGGTCTTCGGACAAATCCTGCAGGGTAGCAAAAGAGTATGGCCATCAAA
>OVAN01016352.1:0-10658 GCA_900406275.1 Anastatica hierochuntica
TCTGGTCGATGGGAGCCTACCCACGGTCGATGGCTGGCAACCTACAGAGGAAAATGAGTGAGTTGCAGCCTAGGTTGCTGGCCATCGACCCTAGGTAGCTGGCCATCGACCTGGGGGTCGNCTTTGGGCAGTTCTTGATGTTCCTTGCTCCTCTTTGATGCCTAGTTGATCCCCATCTCTTCCATAGCTTTTTGACCTTATTATCCATGATATATTAGCTCCAAATCCACCTTGAATTCATGCCTAGAGCCTCCAAAAGCCCATCTCAAAAGAGAACCTACAAATGCAAGAAAGATGGATGCAAAATGCAATATGAACCTAAACTAGACTCAAGACTCCAAATGATGCATTCTAAAGCTAATATGCTTATTTACAACCTAAATATGAATGAAAACTAAGCTAAAACACNGCATGAAATCGTATGTAGATCACTTGTTGTTGAGACTTTTGGTAGTAACCTTGTTTTTGTTGGTATTGATACCTTTGTTTAATAGGCTTGGGCGGGTAGACTTGATCTTATGGATTCTCCACATTTGTGCTTCGGTAGGACAAATTGTTTTTTGTATGGCTTGTATCATTGGTTGAAGGGTTTTATGTAGTGCCCTTCTTGGATGTAGCGCACTTCTTTTCGATTTTCATCATCTTGTCCCCTTCACATTCGGTTTCAACAAAATCAACACTCCTTTTTGTTTGCAGAATGAGCTTATGAAGTTTGTCATTAAGCTCCTTGATCTTGAAATCCTTTGATTTCATTCTTCTAACCGTTCTATCATAATCATCCCCATCACAATGGTCGCTTTGGGCCGAATTCTCGATATGTTTCTCTCCTTGTTTGGGGGAGAGACTAGCAACTTCCCATTGAAGCGGTCTTCAATTTGAAGCAAGTTGATACGGAACATCTCATGTATTCCTCTACGGAAAATTTGAAGCAAGTTGCCTTTAGTGATCCTATGATGGGGGCAACTTCTAATATATCCATTGAAGCAGTCCCAAGCTTCATATAGTGATTATACTCTTCCTTGCATGAAAATATAAATCTCATTCCTTATCTTCGCCGTTCTTTGAGATGAGAAGAATTTTGCCAAGAACCTTCTCTTGCATTCGTCCCAATTTTTGATAGAAGATGTCACAACACTTTTCTCCTATTGTGAGGCTTTGTCTCCTCAAGAGAATGAAACAAAGTGAACTTCACCACATTAATCAAGGTAGACTTGATTTCAAAGTTGTTGTTGCGGATTGGTGGAGGCCTTATCCCTATTCTTTCGCCATTAGTGAATGGCTCATCGCCTTCTCCAATCCTTGCTTCTTCTCTAGGTTTTTGGATTGGACGGTTAGGTCGGTTCTCATGACCAACGAACGCTCCTTGTTGTGGACGGTGTGCTTGTGGTTGATTCTCCATAGGTGAAGAGTTTTCTTCTTCTATTTCTTGATTCATTCAAAATCAATGTAGATGGGCTTATCTTTCTTTAGCTCTTCTTTATTTTGAGTTTTTTCTTTCGATGTGTGTTGGATAAATGTCAAGAAGTCTTGAATTTGGTTCACTTCTAGACCTTCTTATCATGTACCTTCACAATCAAAAGAACAATCAACAAAAGAAAGTTAGAACTATGGTAAAATAAGCAAAAAGTAAATCCTAGTCCTTTGAAATTTAGATATCTCTTTGAAGATTCTAGCTAAAGTCTAAATCCCCGGTAACGGTGTCAAAACTTGACGCGCACAACTTTCATCGCCAGTCGTGCAAGCCAAAATTTATAAACATTAAGCTAACCCAACGATTCCCGCAAGAGAACGGTGTCGAGTTATAGTATTGTAGTTATCGTTCAAGGAATTTAAGGACTTGACTAACTAAAATCTAAATAAAGTGAATACACTAGAATTCTAGTCTAGGGAGATCGATTTAGGTGGGTGTCACAAGTCTCAACTAAATATAAGCATAAGTAAAGGAAAAGCATAATTTAA
Source organism: Anastatica hierochuntica (assembly GCA_900406275.1). Lineage (NCBI taxonomy): Eukaryota > Viridiplantae > Streptophyta > Magnoliopsida > Brassicales > Brassicaceae > Anastatica > Anastatica hierochuntica. The sequence continues at coordinate 1,960 of OVAN01016352.1, forward strand.
TTGCATAAATAAAAACAATATGAAAGGCAAGCAATAAGTAAAGTGAAATAAATAAATGAACTTTAAGTGAAAGATCGGATCTTGAGATATAACAAATGGGTCAGGGCCAATCTAGAACTATTATGGACTTTTTTAAGGCTATATTATAGGATTAAAGTTATTGCTAGGCCTAGGAACCCTACTTAGTCGATCAACCCACTATCATGACGAAGATATATTCACCCATAAACATTACAACGCTCAACTCTCGCTTTTTCCTATCAAAACATGTATTCGATAGTATTCGACAAGTCCTTCTAACCATCTAACACCTAGGTAACATCCACTCTCATAGGACCAAGTGAAAAACATAGTTACTGTTGACTCAAGCATTTCATCGAACACTTCCTAAGCATCAATGATCAAGCAATGAACTTTCAAAGGGCTAAAGAAGATCTAGTAGGAATCTATGCCAAAATCTAGCCTTATCATCCATTACAATCTTAGAGCTGACCCTAGCCTACTACATCTCAAGATCCTTCAAGGATCTACTCACTAAGATCCATGGAAATCCAAAGACAAAGATTGGGTCTTTGAGCTTCCATGGTCTTAGATTAAGAAGATAGAGGGATAGAGAAAAGAAACACAAATCTAAGTTAAAGAAACCAAATAGTTGTTTCAAGTATTTAAATCTTCAAAGTAGAGAGAAAGAACAATAAAAATAGCAAAGTTGTTCAAAAGTATGTTCTTGAAGGGTAAGAGGATCTATTTATACTAAAGGGGGAAAGAGATGTTGCCCTAAAACAAAATTTTCTTGTTTGTGCATGCAACTATCGACCTAATGCATGGGGCTATCGACCACTAGATCAATATTGGCATGCATTAGGCAACAACATCCTTTGTGCATGTGGATATAGTCCTTATGCATGCCACTATCGACCTACAGGTCGATAGCCACATGCATTGGCGGTCTTTGGCTTGTTCTTTGGTCCTTTGATTGTATCTTTGTTTCCATATACTCCCCATGCATCTAGCTCCTCTTTTCCATGATTTCTTGACTTCAAAACCAGCTTCAATCCATCTCTTGAGCCTCCATTGAACCACTCCAAAATTTGTAGCTACAAATGCAAGAATATGTATGCAAGTCCAACTAATCCTAAAACTAGACTCTAGACTCAAACTATATGGATTCTAAGGCTAAAATGCAATACTTACATCCAAAAATTTAATGAAACTAAACTAAAATGCAACTAAATAAGCATGAAAAATACGTACACGTGTTGTGGGATTGTTTATGCAAACAAAAGACAACGAAGATTTAAAATTTCTAAGCCCGTTTCCTAACAATCACACAATCCGCAAGTGCACGAATATGCTATTGTAGTACTTAGGGTTCGAACTACAAGGAGCAAACCTTAGCTAGATAAGTTCAAAATTTAAGAATACACAATCGTTCTTAAGATAAGAAAATAAGGAAAAGGGGTTTTGGTTTTTTTAATTAAAAGATGATTAAAATAAATTGCAAACAAGAAAATCAAATCAAGCAAGCATAAGTAGACAAGGAAAGTAAAACATAAAAGGAAAGTAAAGCATAAGTGGAAACCGAAATAAACAAGCAAGTAAAAGCAATAAGATAGACATGGATCTTGGGAGATGGTCATTGATTTGATCTGATTTAGTAGCATAAGTAATGGTGCAACAAGAGAAATCAACAAAAATTCAACATCACGACTATGGAATCAATGGTTGAACTAATACCACTCTCGTAACTAAAAGCCATATTTGCAAGCTAATATATTTCACTAAACTCTCGCTTCTTATGATCATTTAGCTAGCAATTATTAAGAATCATTCCACTTTGTCACCAAAATCCCTAGCTATAAACTCTAGTTGGCTAAGCTAAGTTTGCAAACTTTAGGCTCTCCTAGACATTTCATCGAACACCTCCCGGGCGTGAAATGTATACATGTCAGTCCTAGACCTAGCATTAATTACACCTAAACCATAGAGATCTAAGTCCTATTTATCACTAAAAACCATTCCCTAACCAAAAATCATCTCAAATCTACCATTACCAAAATCAAAGAAAAGACTATTTACATCATGTGAGAGAAGAGAGAAAAGATGAGAAGCATAAGCATGATTTAATAGATAAAAGATTTGAGATACAAAGTTATAAAGAGAGATTCTTGATCTTAAATTTTAAGAGAATCAACTTAGAACATAAAGAAAAGTGTTGAAAAGTTGATAAGGGAGGAAAAATTTTTGTTCTTGGAGGCTAATAGGGGGTATTTATTTATACTAAAAGGGGAAGAGTGGGTGCCCTAGAGGCAAAATATCCCATCAAAGTGTGCCGTCGTTGCTTAAAAATGGGCTATTGTCGACCTCAAATCACTTTGGGTAGCACAACTCCCAACATGAGCAGTCGTCAACCTAAAGTGAGCTACTATCGACGTTGTGGTCGACAGCTGCTCACTTTGGAAGCTTGTGGCTTCTTCTTTCATCATTTGTTTGCTCCTTTTGGTTCCATATTCTCCAATAGAATTTGGCTCCTTTTTTCCTTGATTCCTTAGATCCAAATCCACCTTGAATCCATCTATAGATCCTCCATGAATCAATCCCAAATTTGTACATACAAATGCAAAGAAATAACATGCAAATGCAGTATGATCCAAAACTAGACTCTAGACTCAAACTCATGATTCTAAGACTTATATGCATTATATACAACCTAAATGAGGATGAAACTAAGCCAAAATGCACAAAAATATGCAAGAAAATATGTACACATCAACATCCCCGGACTTACCTTTTGCTTGACCTCAAGCAAAAAACAAAGACCAAATCCGGAAGTGAGGTTTGCAAGTGGGAACTCGAAACCAAGATAAGAGAGTAATGCCTTATGTCCAATTTCCTAAAAATAAGTAAAATGATGCAAAGATCATCTAAGAGCCTATGTACTTCTCCATGATCATCACAAAACCAACTCTTAGAATCTAAGCTAAACATCCATAAGCTATCTATTCACCAATTCCTTTTTACATTCAATTAAGTTTAGGCGTGAGTTCTTTACCTATTAGAAATGCATCTCATCCATTCGGTTTGGAGTTCAAAGAAAGGCTTTAAGTACAAAGAAGGGTAAAGAAGAGGTTTCACTCGATCTATAATGGTTTCTCTCAAAAATTAGTGCAAGACAATAGGCAAAAGCAAGGCGGCAGCCGAACAATTTACGCTTACAAAGCATTTACTTCCTCTACTCTTTCCCACACCATTGCGTCCTAAGGATCTAGACACTAACTTCATATACTTCTCATCCTAAAACTAGAAACCATAAAAATTTGATTGAACCAAACTACCTCATTCTTTTTCTTTTCGTAGACAACTAGAAATTCATATACATTTTAATTTCCTACCTACTAACCTTCTTTTTGATTTTAAGAGCCACTATCTAATCACTTGGATTTTTTCTTTCGTTTTCTTTTCAAGGGTGACTCTCTAAGCTTTTTAGTTTCTAAGGTTAGAGCTTAAACTTAGTACTAATCGCTATTGCCTTTTTCTTTCACTTCTCTTTTCTTTCTTTTTCGGTTTCCTTCTTTCTTTTCTCTTTTTCTTATTCAAACAACTTAGGATCATATATGCATTAAAGAACATCCACTTGACTCTATATACAATAACCATTACCAAGATTTCTACAAACCCAAAACCACAATGATTCTCCCCTCCTATTACTATAGTTATCCTTAAAGTGAGGCTAACTTTAAGGAAGTATTCTCTTTGCCGTTCCACTCAATTCACTCGCGATTTTTTCCTTGTGCGCATTTTCCAAAAGAGGCCTCACGTATCGAAATATTAGGGGGTTTTGAAGGAAAGGTATAAGGATTTTCAAGGGTTGGTTACTACTCTAAAGATGAGAGTATTAACTTGAGCTAAGAAAGGGTGGTAAAAACGGTTAAAACATAGCTCAAATGCTAGTGTTTTCCCATTGTCAAGTATAGCAAAGCCCATAAGAAAGATATTAACATTCATTAAAGGTCATCTTATATAGGATTTGACTCAAAAGATAGCTTACTTCCACATTCGCAAGGACCCTTAAGCGGTTAATATCAATCATGAATTTTCATAAGACAAAAAATGGTCTATGCAACATCTTACTTCTAGTGAGGGCATTGATCATTAAGCAAAATTCAACTATCTACGAGGTAATTCTTTCTTTGTTCCCTATTCCAAATGCAATCCTATGTGCTCTTAACAAACTAAGTGTTTAAAAATGAATGCAATCTATATGCAAAGCTTTGAAAACAAAATGAAAATCTTTTTGGTTTTTTCGAAAAATTTCAAATATTTTTGGTTTTTCACAAATCACAACTACATACAAAGCATGACTCAATATGTGAAGAGAAAAGAAAACATCAAAACTCAAAATGACATTAGTACTAAGCCCCTCCCCCGGGCTCACCGTCTCGGTGAATTCTAAGCCGTGAGGGTGGCTTTTAAAAACACACACCAAAATGAAAATATACAACTCATATGTATGAATGTCGAGTGGATCCATTATAAGGCTCTTGATATGAGGTGATTGATTGTATCATTCTTTGCTCCGTCCATGTTGGGTAAGATAGTCTCATAGCTTTCTGTGGTGGCGCTATTCGTTTGGATCCTACACTAAAAAATGTAGCAAAGTGAGTTTCAAAAATTAAAGACCATAATGAGAAAGCAAAAGAGTTCAGATTTAAATAGGAATTATCAATTAAGCACAAACATTTCCATGATCCAGTTCTTAGCAACTATCCCAAGCTAACTCATTGACCAAAATGCATTATACTTAGTTAGAACCAAAATGCCATCATATTATGTAATGAAATTTTTGGCCATTAAGGGCAAAAAATGCACTTGACTTTTCACTTCTCAAACTAATGGATTTTGCTCAAATGTTTTCTAGACTACCAAGTTCAAAATCCAAATGATACCTTTTAAAGAACAAATCTAAATTTAGACATGTTGTGCACTTAATATAATATACCCAAATTCATAATCGTGGATAAAACTCAAAGTAGTGATTGAAAGTATGCACAACAAACCAAGCATTTAAACAAACATCACGATGCAAATCAAAAATCGACTTTCCTTTTATCATTTCATAAAGAGAAAAGGTTCAAGAGATGAAGGACATCTCTAAAATTTCTCCAAAATAAGAAACTGATACATGATTCTAAGCATATCTAGCACCCATTGCATTATGAACAAACAAATTCAAGTTTTCCAAAAATAAAATTTCAAACACTATTCACTTCAAAAACAAATTTTTGATTCATGCATTTCTAGTTGCTTCCAATTAATTCTAACCTATAAAAACTTTACAACTAAGCTCTTTCTTCTCAAAAATTCCACAAAACATTGAGTGGGTTTTGAAATTTTCATACCTTGTTCTTAATGTTGGAAGGGAATGAAATGTAGAAAATGAGCTTGAATGCAACTTAGAGGAATCAAAAATGTGTTGCGTGATTGTTTATGCAAAAAAAAGACAACGAAGCTTTAAAATTTATAAGCCCGTTTCCTAACAATCACACAATCAGCAAGTGCACGGATATGCTATTGTAGTTCTTTGGGTGGAACTACAATAAATTCAAATTTTAATAATATAGAACCGTTCTTAAGCTAAGCAAATAACGAAAGGGGGTTTTTGTTTTTGTAATAAAAAGACGATTAAAATAAATTGCAAACAAGGAAATCAAATCAAAGAAGCATAAGTAGACATGGGAAGTAAAGCATAAAAGGAAAGCAAAGCATAAGTAGAAACCGAAATGAACAAGCAAGTAAAAGGAATAAGATAAAAATGGATCTTGGGAGATTGTCATTGATTTGATCTGATTTAGTAGCATAGTTAATGGTGCAACAAGAGAAATCAACAACAATTGAACCTCACAACTATGGAATCAATGCTTGGACTAATACCACTCTCGTGGCTAAAAGCCAAGCCATATTTGCAAGCTAACATATTTCACTCAACTCTCGCTTCTTGTGATCACTTAGCAAGCAATTATTAAGAATCATTACACTTTGTCACCAAAATACCTAGATATCAACTCTAGTTGGCCAAGCTAGTTTTGGCATACTTTAGGCTCTCCTAGACATTTCATCGAATACTTCTCGGGCGTGAAATGTATACATGTCAAGATCTAGTTTTTATCTTATATCTAACATCAAAAACACCTAAACCATAGAGATATAAGTCCTATCTATCACTAAACACTATTCCTTACCACAAATCATCTCAAATCTACCATTCCTAAAATTTAGGAAAAGATGAGAAACACAAGCATAATTTAGTAGATAAAAGATTTAAGATACAAAAATATCAAGAGAGACTCTTGATCTTAAAGATTAAGAGAATCAACTTAGAACATAAATAAAAGTGTTAAAAAATATTAAGACAGGAAAAGTTTTTGTTCATGGAGGTTAAGAGGGGGTATTTATACTAAAAGGGGAAGAGTGGGTGCCTTAGAAGCAAAATATCCCGTCAAAGTGTGATGTCGTAACCCAAAAGTGGGCTACTGTCGATCTTGAGGTCGAAAGCAGCTCACTTTGGGCAACATAGCTCCCAACTTGCGCAGTCGTCAACCTAAAATGAGTTGCTGTCGACCTTATGGTCGACAACTGCTCACTTTGGCAGCTTGTGGCTTCTTTTTTCACCCTTTGTTTGCTGCTTTTGGTTCCATCTTCTCCCATAGCATTTAACTCATCTTTTACTTGATTCGTTAGCTCCAAATCCACCTTGAATCCATCTATAGAGCCTCCATGAATCCATCTCAAAGTTATACCTTCAAATGCAAAGAAATGACATGGAAATGCAATATGATTCTAAACTAGACTCTAGACTCAAATTCATTGATTCTAAGACTTATATGCAATATATAAAGTCTAAATGTGGATGAAACTAAGACAAAAGGCACAAAAATATGTAAGAAAATATGTACACATCAACACATCACTTAGGCAAAATCATAAAATTTTTAAGTGTGAATAACTTGTCCCTGTCGATTTGATCGGTATTTATTACTGCAGATGTTGTACACTTACAACTAGGCTTTAATTGGGGTAAAACTTGACCCTACTTCAGTTCTGTATGAAACATATTTTATTTTAGTTTGCACTTAGAATTTAGGTTTTAATTTGACTTACATTTGCATCTCTATGCAAGCTTTAGGTACCTCGGAACCATAATGGAGTTAATGAATAAATGGAAGATACAAGAGGAGATGCAGCTTGAAGTTGGACAGAAACGAAATTCCTTTTGAAGGAAAGAAGTGAGGAAGCTTTTGAAATTGCATTTTTGTTAGTTTTAAACTGATGGGATATAGGCCAATAATACGCCATTCGAATGTCAATTTCTAATGCGTTTTGAAAATCAAATTGGAAAAGTGAGAGAATGGTCGGCCAGAAACGAACCATGATAAGTATGGTCATGGGCGCCAATTCACTGAACGGTCATGGTCGAATTTCGATTTATCCAAAATCCTATATATACACATTTGTAACCTAAAACTCATAACTTTATCTTCACTTTTCAAATTTATGCGAATTTTTATGTTTTTTCCTTGATCTTGTGATGTTTTCTAGATAAAGAGAACTTCTTTGTGTACTTACATCCATAATCTTGTACCTCTAGAAATCTATTATTATGCTTATGTTTTTCATCTCATATCTTCTCGGTTCTTTCTTTATGATTTGTGAGTAGCTTTTCTAATGGATAGTAGATATTTAACATTTGGCTGGATAGGATTGTGATAATGGTGTTAATAATGGTTAATCATTAGCTTCTAATGATTTAGGGGACATTGATGTTAGATGTGAATGAATTTTGAGGTGATTGCATTTAACGTCTGGAAGATGATCGATAAAATGTCAAAAACAACTAGAATCGTGCATTTCATATCAATCAAAGAAAGTTGATGTGTAGGTTGATATTGTCTAGATTGAATTTTTCTTAATGATCACTAATTCTTGGTAATAGCAAAATGCGAAAAATGAGTGATCATCATTTAGGATATTTTTATGAATAAATTACACTCATAGGCACTTTTGTGATTTCAATTACACTCATAGGCACATTTTGATTCTTGAGCACTTTAAGATGTATCAAAGACATATTTACCCTTTATTCTAAATAACCATCAAATTTTTAGTTTTAAAAGGAAATTCAATTTTAAAAGGCAAAATCTTTAATTTGGTAAATTCAAATTTTAAAGAAAAAGAAGGTTTCGATTGTTGCGTTTTATAATAGTTATAATTTGTTTGTTTTATTAAAAAAAAAGAAAGCACCGCCATTGTTAAGTTTTGTCTAGAAACCAAGAAAAAAATCATCTTTTGTTCCCCTTCATTGACAGAAATCTCCTAGCTGACTCTAGAGTTACGATACTATATTGTTGAGAAAATCCTTTTCCCACAGCGTTGGTGAAGCTTGTTTGATTTTGGTAGCTTCTGTGATTTTCCGGCTACCGGAAAGCATAAAAGACGATATTTTCTGCGTTTTTTCGAGCACATTTAAGAAACTCAATATGACCGGTAAAAAGCCCTGATTTTTCTTCGTCCGATATGTTAAATACATTGTTAATTTTGCATACTGGGTTGGGCGAAAACACTAATAGAATTTGGCGATTTTTGTAGAAGGGTGATGTACATACAATTTCATGCGTATTTTAGTGTGTTTTAGCTTAGTTTTC
>OVAN01016353.1:0-10657 GCA_900406275.1 Anastatica hierochuntica
AATAAAGTCTTAGGAAAGTCATTACTTGCTTAGACTGAACCCGAACCAATGCCCACTATCTTAAGATCCACTTTTATCTTATTACTTTCAAGTTATTTACTTTGTGCTTTGTTTATTGCCTTTTACTTATTGCTTTTACTTATTGCCTTTATTTATGCACTTGTTCATGATTGCTCACANTATGCACTTGTTCATGATTGCTCACATGTTAAGGATAGATATAGTAGAGACTTGTGACACCTCTTACTAGGTTGCTCCCTAGACTAGTTTTTCTAGTGTGACTCTCTTTGCTTAAGCTCTTCTAAACTATTCAATCCTTGGATGATACCTTACTTACTACAACTAGACCCCGTCAATCTTGCGGGCTAGGAGCGGTTGTTAGGTCATTATAAATTATTAAAAATTTCCCTCCAACAGTGGTATCAGATCACCTCCCGTTAGTTTGTACCATTCCGAACTATAACTTTTCTTTACTTTGAATTTTCGGAAATTTTACTAAGTATGTCGAATTTTTCTTAAGTTCTCGTGAGCATCTTTTCTCGGATTTTTTATGTTTTTCTTTGCATGTACCATGTCTGAGACAAGTGACAACCAAGCTCTTATCACCGCCATCACGGCTAACATGGCCAAAATGATGGACGAAAAGCTTGACCGGAAGTTCTTAGCCTTCAAAGAAGAAATCGGTCACTCCGAACACAGCGGATCCGACCGTAGGCCATGAAATCTCACTACGGCTGAGTACTATAGACAATTGTCCAATTCTCACCGAAATCGGCGAAGGCACCGCGACCGAGACCATGACGAACACCAACCATGCATCAACTTCTCCGTATTAAATCTCAAACTCCCTTCGTTCAAAGGAACGAACAATCCCGAAGAGTACTTGGAATGGGAGAAGAAGATCGAGATCGTCTTTAACTGTGGAGAATACACTGAAGCACAACGAGTAAAGCTAGCCCCGACCGAGTTTAAAGACTACGCTATAAGTTGGTGAAATCAACTCATCACCACCCGAAGGCGAATCAGAGATAATCTCGTTGAAACATGGAACCAATTGAAGATTCTAATGAGAAGGCGTTTCGTTCCGAGCCACTATCACCGAGAGCTAAACTTTCGGCTAAGAAATCTCGCCCAAGGAACAAGGTCTGTTGTATAATACAGCAAGGAGATGGAGACACTTATGCTCCGGGCCGATATCCAAGAAGATGTCGAGGCGACTATGTCCCGATTCAATGGCGGCCTTAACCAAAACATCATCAATCTCCTCGAAGTCCACAAGACGGTAATGTTCGAGAAGCATCTTAAACGAAAGAACGCCCGTCTGAGCTATGACGCCCGAAAACCAAGCTATCACAATGAGGAGCGTCCCGAGTACCTGAAGGAAGAACTCAAGCTGATCCTCAAGCCGAAGCCCAAAGAACTTGACCCGAAAGGAAAGGGTAAGTTACATTCACGAGACATCAAGTGCTATAAGTGTCACGGCCTTGGACACTATGCAAGCGAGTGTGCCAATCGAAGGGTCATGATCCTAAAGGACGATGGCAAGTTCGAATCCGACGAAGAAATAACCGAAGAAGATTCTTCTGGCCACGAACCCGCTATGAAAGACAAACTATTAGTCACTATGCAGAAACTTAGCCTTATGACCGCCAAAGGAGACAACGAGCAACGAGATAACTTATTCTATTTTTGATGCCTCGTCAAAGATAAAGTCTCTAGTCTAGTCATCAACGGAGGAAGTTGCACTAACGTTGCTAGTGAAACGATGGCCCGAAAGCTAGGATTGGAGATCCTAACACATCTGAAGCCTTACAAACTTCAATGGCTCAACGAACATGTCAAGATACTCGTCAATCATCAAGTCAAAGTTCCCGTATCAATCGGGAAATATTAAGATGAAATCCTTTGCGACGTTCTCTCCATGGACGCAAGCAACATTCTACTCAGAAGGCCTTGACAAATCGACCGCCAAGTTACTCATGATGGTTTAACTAACCGTCAAATCTTTGAATTCAAGGACCGAAAGACCGTCTTACTTCTGATGATGCCTCAGGAAGTCTACAAAGACCAAATGAGCTTGAGAAAGAAAAAGAACGCCGAGTCCCTGTCTACTTCTGCGCCTGAACTTATGAAAAGCAATGAGCTTAATAAGCCGAAGGGAAGTAACAATCAAACCTTACTCTTTATGATTAAAGAGCGGACCATGAATCGTACTGCGCAAAGGCAGGCTATGCCTAGCACGATTGAACATCTCTGGTAGGAATTCCATGATGATTCAACCAAAGGATGCCCCGAAAGATTTCCGAATGGAAACAACTTTCCACCGATTCAAAAGCAAAGGACCCGAGGATACGCAGATTTAAAGAGAGCTTCAAGAGAATCCAAGCTCATACCACATATGGACAAGCAATTCAAGATCACAAAAAAAATCAACGACAACGCCAATGAACTTGATCTTCAAGGTAAGTATACCATGAGTTTGGATTTTGATGTTACTAACTTACTCCCTTTTCGTGCAGAATTTTCCGATGATTCCAATTTGAGGACAAATCGTTTTCAACTAGGAGGAGATGATGTGATCATGGCCAACGACCCAAAGGTCCTAGAGCACGCGGACAAACAGCTCGAACCTGAGGAACCCAAAGCCGAGGAGCAGTTGGATCCAGAAAATGCCTTAGGCGACTCATCCGGTCCCATGACCCGATCCAAGACGCAGCGGCTCAACCATGCCGTCCAAGTACTTATCTGAAAGGATCTAGGCAGGATAGCGAGTGCTTATCTGATCATATTGGTCATGATTCAAGCCTCCAAAAGCCTTCATTAATGGAAGTTTCGGGTCTTGCACTCTTTTCTTTCTCTCGGTTTTATCCCACCAGGTTTTCCGGTAAAGGTTTTTAACGAGGCAAGTCCCAGGACTATTTTCCCGAGCCCATTAATGACAACGGGCCCACGAATATGAAGACTAATAAATTCGCCGCCCAAAGTAGTTAGGAAGTATGAGTTTTCACTTAGTTGTTCTTATTTAATGTTTTTCATTTAATAAGGGTGCTTCCTACCTAACTTATTTTCTATATAAGGAGCACCTCTCTTCATTTTTTAAATCAACCAACTTTCAATCACCTTTCTCTTTCTTTTGTTTCTCTCTCTAGAAGACTAAAGAAACTTAGTACTTCAGGAATTTTATTCCTTAGTAAATCTAAGCCAAAATTCCGAGAGCTTTCCACACCTCTTCAGAAGTTTCGAATGATCCATGCATCGTCGTTCGGATTCATCCTCTCTTCATCACGAGTAATCGAGTTATCTTCGGTACCCAATGTTGTGAGCACAAGACTGATGCCTGACAAGTTTGATGGCGACGGTTTCAAAACCTGGCAAAAGAAGATGCACTTCTTTCTCACTTCAATGAAGTTGAACAAAGTCCTTGAAGAGGACAAGTCGGTCTTCTCTCCGGGGAACAAAGACTTTGTGTACTCTGTCTGCACAGTTGATGCCTGGATTAACTTAGATTACCTATACAGGGGATGGATTCTCGGGCGACTTGTTGATAAGCTGTACAACGTGTATAGTGATGAGAAGACCTACAAGACGTCAAGGATCTTGTGGGAGGCTTTGGAGAAAAAGTACAAGTATGTAGACGTGGGCTGTCAGAACTTTATCGTGGCAAAATTCCTGGACTTCAAAATGGTGGATAACAAGCCCATCATGGACCAAGTTAAAGAACTCCAACAACTGGCCCAGGAGATAGCAGCTGAGGGAATGAAGATCTGCGAGAACTTCACTGTGAACTGCTTCATAGAGAAGCTTCCCCCGAGTTGGCTGGACTTCAAGAACTACCTAAAGCACAAGAAGAAGGTAATGTCTCTTGAAGACGTGATCGAGCGGTTGAAAATGGAGGATAGAAACCGCGCCAACACTGGGACTCACGCTCACACTATCAATGTGGCTATTCACAAAGGCAAGGCAAAGGACAAGGGCAAGGTCAAAGCCGTTGACAAGAAACCTCTGAAAACCATCTCCTCCACGAACTTCAAAAAGCAAGGAGCTCTAGAGAAGAAGTTCAAAGGTAAATGCCACAATTGTGGAAAGATACGACACAAGTCTAATGTATGTCGCATCAAAGCGAAGGAAAATGCTGCCCACCTAACTGAGGATGACCTGTGCGCTATGGTCACTGGAGTCAATATGGTGGAAGACAATCCAGCAGAATGGTGGTATAACACTGGAGCCACGACCCACATCTACACTGATAGGAGGATGTGTTGGACCTATCAGAAGAGCAAGTCTGAGGAACAATTGATATGGGAAACACGACAAAGAGCAAGATTGAAGGTCGTGGAAAAGTTGTTCTTAGGATGACTTCGGGGAAGGAGATCTCTCTTGTTAATGTCAAGCATGTGTCCGACATGAGGAAGAATCTGATCTCTGATACTTTAATGAACCATGCTGGCTTTGGGATCACCTTTGAGGCGGACAAGCTCATCGTGAGGAAGCGCGGTGTGTATCTGGGTAGGGGATATGTCAGGGCTGGTCTGATGAAGATTAATCTGCAGGCCGTACCCCCTAAAATTAATAATGTTATTGTTGATGTTGCAAACATTGCCTCTACTTCCAATGTAAACGCTATTGCAATGAATGAGAATAACCCAGTTGGTTATTTGCTTGAGTCTTCTAATATTTGGCACAAAAGATTAGGACACGTGAATTATAAATCAATTCAAAAATTAATGAACATGAACATAATTCTTAAGTGTAAAACAAGCAAAGAAAAAAGTGAAGTGTGCGTACATGCCAAACTCACAAAAACACCATCACCCCGAGTTGAAAGAACAACTGAACCTCTAGGTTTAATTCACACAGACTTAAGTGATTTAAAATATTTGCCAACTAGAGGTGGGAAAAATATTTTGTGATATTCATAGATGATCACACAAAATATTGTTATGTATATCTGTTACATAGTAAAGATGAAGTCTTGGACAAATTCAAAGACTATAAAAGGGAAGTAGTGAATCAACTTGATAAAACTATAAAAATAGTTAGAAGTGATAGAGGAGGTGAATATGATGGACCTTTTAATGCATATTGTCAAGAAAATGGCATAATCCATCAAACGAGTGCTCCATATTCACCTGAATCTAACGGAGTTGCGGAACAAAAAAACCGAACTCTAAAAGAAATGATGAATGCAATGTTGCAGGAACTGGGTTAGCCCAATCCATGTGGGGGGAAGCTTTGCTTACCTCAAACTATATCCTCAACAAAATACCACACAAAGTTACCGGGAAAACTCCTTATGAACTTTGGAAAGGTAATGCGCCATCATATAAATACTTGAAAGTGTTGGGGTGCCTAGCAAAACTGGCAGTACCACCTCCGAAAAAGGTCACAGTCGGACCAAAAACCGTGGATTGAATTTTCATAGGATATGCACACGGCAATGGTGCTTATCGTTTTCTGGTGTATAAATCTGACATACAAGATATCCATGTAAATACAATAATGGGATCAAGAAATTCGTCTTTTTCGAACATATTTTTCCATATAAAGATAAATACGGTCCTAAAAGGACACGTGAGGAAAGAGACGAGGATAGCACTTCTGGAACTTCAGTAAATGAAACAGAAGATGCTGAAGAGGAACGTAGACGAAGCAAAAGATCTCGTAAGGAAAAATCTTTTGGCGATGATTTCTTGATGGTCTTTCTCTTAGAGAATGAACCAAGAACGTACTCAGAAGCCATGTCTACACTAATGCGCCTTCTTCGAAAGAAGCAGTCAACGGTGAGGTAGACTCCATTATGCAAAATCATACATGGGAGATACTTGATCTACCACCTGGGTGTAAAGCATTAGGGTGTAAATGGATTTTAAAACAAAGTTGAAAACTGATGGCTCAATAGATAAGTACAAAGCTAGGCTCGTCGTTCAAGGATTCCGACAAAAAGAAGGTCTAGATTTCTTTGACACTTATTCTCCAGTGACGATAATAACCTCAAATCAGAATGTTGATAGGCATTACTGCATTGAGGGACCTAGAAATACATCAGATGGATGGAAAGACGGTCTTTCTAAATTGTGACTTAGAAGAAGAAATCTACATGAAACAACCTGAAGGTTTCATTATCCCAAGAAAAGAAGATAAAGTCTGTAGACTAGTGAAGTCATTATATGGACTTAAACAAGCTCCTAAACTATGACATGAAAAATTTGACAACGTCATGATGTCAAATGTCTTCAACATCAATGAATGTGATAAATGTATTTACATCAAAAGTACTCCACACGGGTATATTTTGTTATGTTTATACGTAGATGATATCCTCATTATTGGCAGCAATAAAGATATAATCCAACAAACTAAGAACATGCTTAGTGGAAAGTTTGACATGAAAGACATGGGTCTAGCATATGTAATTCTAGGGATTAAAATCACAAGAACTTCTGATGGGATCATTCTGTCTCAAGCTCACTATGTTGATAAGATACGTGATAGATTTAAAAATTACTCAAGTGGAACAACAAAAACTCCTGTAGACCCTCAGCTTCATATGACCAAGAACTCAGGTGAAGCAGTATCTCAAGTAGAGTATGCAAGGGTAGATATTAACAATGAGTGGTTCAAAGCTGAAAAATGCTACTTACTCAGACACAATGGAATTTCTCATATATTCTCGGAAAGTCTTCCTGTCTAGTCTGTAGGATAGTCTAGTCAGAGTCAGTAGAGTCTTTCATGTCATCCATGTTTTAGAGTCATTTCTATTCATGTGGGGGATTGTTGGAATATTATTAAGTTAATATTTGTACTCATGAGCCAAATGAATATAAGACTAATAATGTGTGTTTGTGAATGCGAAATAAAAAAGCTTTGGCCTAGTAATATGTTATGAAGGTAAAACCTATAAGATAAACGAGAGTAAAAAGTCCCACATTGCTTAGGGAAGGAGAACTTCTCTAACATATATATGGGAGCACATTAAGTGATAGTCAAATGTGTTGTGAAAAGAAGGATTGGGGGAACCCGCGCGCGTGCGCCGCCGCCGCCGTCCGTCCGGCTCGGCTCGGCACGGCTCTGCTTGCACGCACGCATCGGGCTCTTGGGCTCTTCAGCCCACAAAACATGTTCTTTTTGGAGAAAATTTCAATTGGGTTTTGGCCCTTTAAACTTAAAAAAAACGGCATGAAGTTTACTATATAAACAACATGCATTTTCCTTAAAGAATGAAAACGGCACGCAGTCCATTCAGTTGTCAACCGAGTTTGAACTCGTCAAACAAAGACCAAGTCTTCCGCCATTTCCCCTCTTCCCGCGCGCACGTGCAACAATTGTTGTGGCCAAGTCATCCGTCGAAGAATATCTCGGGAATATTCCCTGCGGCCAAACCTCTCATGGCTATAAATACTAGCCTTCCTTCACTCATTTCTCTTATCCTCTCACAACTCAAACAAAAAAGAAAAAAACAAACCCTCCAACTCTCTCTCTCTCTCTCGTTCTTCGTCTTGTTTCTTTTAGTAACTTTTTCCGAGAATACAGGAGTAGAAAAGATAGTTCGTAGATTCCAATATTCGAATGTAGCGAATTCGTTCTCAACACGGTTGTATTCTGGGATTCTTAAATCGCATTGGCTGTCACACTACGGGCGATTTTTAGAATTAAGGAAAGAGATTTTAATCTCGACTCCGTGTGTTCTTCTTTCGGTTTTCTAAAAAATCGTTTTATATTCCTTTTGTTCATCTCTTCGTCATTCTACCGTTCCTCTACTCGATTTTTTTAAGTCTTTTTATCTGATCATTTATCTCATTTCTTAAGAAGCGTAACTGTTTATATCGTATTTCTTTATCCGGTTTTTCCGCGTCCTACAGCTTGGTCCCGGCGGAGAAGAAGGTGTATATCTTAATGACTCTAATCTTGGAATGGTTATGAGGAAAGCACGTCGCCAAAAGATATGGAAAAGCAAAATACATGTATGGTTGTGTTTTTAGTTCCTGTCTTTTTCCCATCTAAAACTTCATTGGATTATACGTAAGAGCATCTCAAAAGAGTCTATAAATATTTAAATATGAAGATTTTTACTTTCCAAAAAGAAATTTCAAAACTTCAAATCTGAAGTTTAAAGTAGTGAAATTTCATATTTGAAGTTTCAGTCTCAAAACTTCAAATTTGAAGTTTCATAGTTTTTACTTTCATTTTACTCCCCACAATTATACATTATACTTTTTATTCTTAAAAGTTTTGTTGTATATCGTTTTAATACTTAAATATTTTATATCTCATAATATTTCAAATATTGTCTTATAAATGTAATTTTTACACATAAATTAAATAAAAACTTTAAATAAGACTAAAAATATTTTATAACTAGACTTGTACAACAACAATATTACATTAAAGAAACTTAATAGAAAAAACTAAAAAAAGTTACATGAATGCGTAATTATTACATAAATTTAAATACTACAACATAACTAATATTTTAGTGTAACTTTTTATTAATTAATATTGTTGTAATAATTTTGGAGATGTGTTAGTTATTTATAAATATTTAATAAATTTAAATTAATTATGATAAATATAAGGACTGCAATATAAAATAAAAATGTTTTTGAAGTTAAATTTGAATTATTGTTTTTGGAGAAGAACATCTTCAAACTTTAAATATGAAGTTTTGGAAACATCAAAATGAAGATACTTTTTGGAGATGCTCTAAGATAGAACATCATAGTCAATTATTAGACAAGCATGTGCGCCATACACTGGAAACGATAAAAAGAAATAACTTTCACTATGTATTTTTAATTCCTTATAAATGAAGGTTTTTTGTTATTATGTTTTCTTTTAAAATCCGCCTGAATTTGGGTTTAAGCCCGAATCTTTAAAATTATAATCATTTAGAGCATCTTCAAAAGATTCTCTATAATTTTAAATATGAAGTTTTTGCTCTTCAAAAAACATTTTCAAAACTTCAAGTTCGCAAAATTTGAAAAGTGAAACTTCAAACATATCATAAACTACGTCACATAAATTATTTTTATTAATTTTCTGTTTATCTTCTTAGTCCCTATAAATTTTTTATCTGCCTTTCGCTGCAATTTTTATACATAAAACTAAATTAAAATTTTAAATTAAAATTAAAAAAATTGTATAATTGATCATATAGAAGAGTATTACATAAATAGTTTATGAAGTAATTTGTTATGTTATTTGAAATTTACTATTAATTTAGCAGTGTAACAATTTAATAACTAACTAGCGTTTGACCCGCGCAACCGCACTTTTTTTTCATTTTTGTATATTATTGATCATACTTAGATATTTTGCGTACCAGGTTTAGAATTTTTTGTTATTTCGAGTTTCGAATTTGGGTTCACGTTAAATTTTTTTAGATTTTTTCAGTTAAATTGAATTCCGGATTCGAAGTTAGATTTGAGATTTTCGGATTTTCAGGTTTCCTCGGATAATCGTATGGGTTTAGTTCAGATAATACCAGAAATACCGTGAAAGAAAACCGTTTAGAATATTTTTTTAAAAACATAAGATGACTAAACTTAAATTTTCATAGTTTATATAAATTATTTTTATAAATTTTATAGACTTTGTTAAATTTCACCAAATTATGAATTTTTGTAACAAATTTTATTTAGAAAATAATAATATTATAATATAATTACTTTTAGAAAATTATAGATTTATTTCAAACAAGGTGATTCGTCCCCGCTGTGCGCGGACTATGAATATATTTAGATATTTAATATAATAATTAGCTTCTATATTTTTTTTTATGTTATTTAAATATGTATTTAGGTAGACAGATGTGTTAGTAAATCTTGATAATTATAAACTATTGGTTTGTATATTTTGTATGATAATATTTAATGTATTTTATTTATATGTTTATATTTTTTATTTCTAAAACAAAACTGAATATAATTGAATTCATTCACTTTATTTTTTAGCAAAAGTGTATATAAAAAATTGTCATTTTTTTGTTGAAATGTCAAATATATTGAATCAACAAAGAAAGTTATTTACAGCGAAACAAAATAGAAATGGGAAGATAAAAAGAAAGGAAAAGACGAGTAAAGCATTCGGTATAGCTAAACAGAGCTAAAGCATTTGGTATAGCTAAAGATTGGAGAAAGAGATTCAAAGAATACCCTCTGTAAGTGCCTGGAAACATAGGAATGCTTGCTCACCCTCCATGAGCTTGAAACCATTTTTGCATAAATGTTGGGGTCAAACACGGTAACATCGAAATCGACGCCTGAAACTTCCGGAGGCCTCCAAATACAAACTTCGAAGCAATACGAAACGTCCGGGAACATCGGACAACCGCATCATTTCGGAAAAACATCTGAACGACGATTGACACCAAACCTACGAACGAGCCTTGGAACCGATTGACGACTGAACTAGAGGCCGATCTAGACGTCGATTGAAACCAAGATGTCCGTCTTGGCGCCAATTGGCGTAAAGACCAAAGCATGGTCTTGGCGCTAATTGGCGCCAAGCAAGAGAGTTTGTCTTGGCGCCAGATGGCGCTAGGACGCGGACAACGTTCAGCCGTTATCCGTTGGCCGAACCACGTCCTTTCCGATCATCATCTTCTTCAAATCGTCACTTGATCGTCTCTCGTTTTGTCTCGATTGGAGTTTCCGTCAAA
>OVAN01016354.1:0-10656 GCA_900406275.1 Anastatica hierochuntica
AATGAAAACTAAGCTAAAGCACACTAAAATATGCATGAAATTGTATGTACACCAGTGGCCCAAGAAGGTGAAATCCCAAACAATCACAAAAGCACCAACAAATGGAATGATATCCACAATGACCATGGTCACAGAACATAAGACTGCATCTGTCTCGAAAAGGAAGTCTATGAGCTGATGAAGAATGCGTACCTACGGGAGTTCCTCATCAACAAAGGAAAAGAATTGCTAAGCAGCCAAGAGGAGGATAACCTGAATCCAAAAAATAGTCCGAGTTTTCCCCAGACACGATTGGGTGATCTATTTCATATCAAGAGGATCCAAGATTAGTGGCATTATTCATGCATCAACTAAGAAAAGCACGAGGATTGCAAAAAATTGACAAGGTGTTCAGGAGGCCAAGCGCAAAAACCTCCATGTAGACATCAACAACTTCGTAGCTAAGGAGTAGAAGAAGGTGCTCTGCTTAAGCTAAAAGTGTATCTTACTACACCTCACTTACTTTCCAAACGATAAGATGGAGAACAACTTCTTCTTTGTCTTATGGTCTCTAGGCGCTTGGTAGGCACCGTTCTGGTTCTGGAAGAAGGGAGTATGCAGCATCTAGTTTACTACGTCAACAAGTCACTCCTTGATTCCGAAATGTGCCACAACACATGCAAAAGCTGGCTCTGGCATTGGTTGTAACAACCTTTCACTTTACTTCCTAGCTCTTCCTATCGTGGTGGTGACATTACTACCCATAAATATGTACTTCATAAGCTAGGGGTATCAAGAATATTGGCCTAACAGACTGTCGAATCAAGAGAATACGACGGCATATTTAGGCTTACCATAAAAATTAAGTCGCAAGTGCTAGCAAACTTAATTGCAGAGTTTGCTTTTTCCATTAATCTTATAGTAGAAGAAGTGAAACTCATGCATGAGAAAAATGGGGCAAGAGAATGGAAGTTGTATTTGGATGGATTCAGTAATGGGAGAGGGTTAGTAGTAGGCCTCATGCTTCTACCATCAGTAGGAGAGACGACAACGAGAGCAGTAAGTTGAAATTTGAAAGCCACTAAACTCGATAATGAATATGAGTCATTTATTCCGGGACTAGGTTAAGCCAGAGAAATGGGCGTGGAGAATTTAATAGTTTTTTAGTTACTCATAGCAAATTGTATGCCAAATGCATGGCGATTACCAAGCAAAAGATGCCAGCAAGACCAAATACCTGGTCATAGCCAAGAACCTGATTTATTCATTCAAAAACTGTAAGCTTACGCAAATATTTATTGAGCAGCATTCTCACGCCGTTGATCTAGCCAACCTTGGTGTTGCATTAAAACACATATACCCAATCAACATTCCACTTTTGGTATTGCAATGACCCGCTACAACAAAGACGAAGAAGGACCAGAAGTCTCTACCATCAAAGAAGAGCAAAAATGGATGACATAGATCATTCCTTATATGAGGAACAATGTGTTTTCGAACATGAGGAGTGCTTGTAGGAGGATTGAGAAGCAGGCTGCATGCCATTGCCTAATTCAAAACATAATGTATCGGAGAGCATTCTCTTAGCTATATATACGATGCATAACACCTAAAGATACGAAACTTGTTCTCCTAGAGCTTCACAAAGAAGAGTGTGGATCTCACTCAAGCGACATAAGCCTAGTGCTCAAAGCCTAAAGAGCTAGATATTGTTGGCCAATGATAGCTAATAATGCCATTCTTTTGGCTAGTCATAGTGATAAATTCAAGATATTGTACGGGCTCTAGCCTTTTAAACTTCATTTTTACTTATAAAATATGATATTTTTCAGTGGAGATTCATTTTGGTCAGAACATTCTTCACAGATGTCAAAACGGCCAAACGAGCAAAATTTCATTTTACTGACACATCACATATGGTGGTAGCATTCTCCAATACTTCGACCAATAGCTAAGTGTTTCATATTCTTTATCTTTCACTTTAGTTTTCAGTACCTTTCTCACTTGATTTTACAGTGGTATGGTGTAAGTTAAGTCCGTGGGAGGGAATTCTTATTATTACTAATGCTTCATTTTTTTTTTGACACTTTTTCGTAGTTCTTGAGTCATTTTAAAAAAATTCAAAATAAAAATGTTTATTGACTCAAAAACAATCCGAAAACGAGCTTAGCTTTGAACTAACCTAGTTATTAAGGATTAGTGTCCATAGTGTCAGTGCTTGACTACAGTTTTACCATTCAGGGAAGCCCATGTGGATCAGCTAACCAAGGCACCATATCACTTGATATTCGGGTAATCCTAAACAACTCAACACTTAATGAACTTATTTTTCTTTTCTTGGGGCTTGGTATACATTGAATCATACTTCTCTTCACATTCGAAAACATTTAGTATACGGTTCCCCTCTTTCCGTTTAATAAAAATCTTCAAAAAGATACTTATATTTGATGTATTTTGGATGTAAGGCAATGAATGAGCAAAAGTCCAAATGCGCTTAAAAATAATAATAATAAAGAGATCGATAGAAAAAATAAAATGATACCCTAGAAAAGTAGTAAAAAATAGATTCTCAGAGGCCGATAGAAAAAAATAAAATGATACCCTAGAAAAGTAGGAAAAAAGATCAGCCTCTAAAAAGCAATTAAAAATTGAATAAGGAAGAGGGAAGGAACCGATAGTGGGCAGTAAAATGTTAGGATCGTGATTGAGTTAAGTCTATGTGCTTTTTGATCGATACTCCCTCAAGAAACCGTACACTGTAGATTTTAGGAGTGGTAATGGAGTTCTTGGGTCACCCTTGTTGATTGTGGCTGCATTAGAGATGTTGTTAGACTTGTTGAGATTACTGAAGGTTCTATGTAATTTTGACTCTGGTGTTAGTTGATTATGACAGATAAAGTCACCAATAAGTTTACAAATTTCAACCTCTTTTTCGTTCTTGGATTTTTTTTTCTTGAGGACAAGCAAGAAGGTTATTCCAGGGGAGTTGATAAACCGTACTTTCACATGTTTTTATCTTATGTTTTTCTTCATTTTAGAGATTTTTATGATTTTATTTATCAAAAATGGTATTTTCTCATATTTATAGTGCTAAAAGTCATTTCAGGTCGAGCAATGCATTCTAGAGCAATTTGGCCTCATTTGGAGCTAAAGTCAGTTTCTGGACTGTTTTTATTCACCCGAAAGATCATGTTAGATGAAGGCCTTACACTAAATGGAATTTGATGAAACTAGGATAAAAACTAACATTTTGAGTTAGCTTTCAAATGGAGTTGGTTTCGAGGCAATTGGATCTCTGGATCACAAGTTATAACAATTTAAGTGAAGACTGGTCCGTCGTCATTGAAGCTGGAATGTGCTCAGAAGTGAGATGTGACTGGGTTTTGACAAAAATAAAGAACCAAGCGGTGCACAACTCTCCTTGACCGGTTGGTGGTGATTTCAGTACTGGCATGTGCAAAAAATACCTCCTAAACCGGTGTCAAGCCTATTTACGCTCCAACTTAACAAAAACTGACTTTTTGACCTAATACTATAAATACTTGTTTTTTAGTCTTTTGTGAAAAGAGATCGTGACTTTTAGAGAGAAAATAGATCTTAGAAGGCAGAGAACTAGTGCCATACCTTTTCCTTAAAAAGATTTGGATTCTAAGAGCTTCTAAGGGAACATCTCGCTTTGTAATAAATATTGTTAAGTTTTCTAAACCCTTGACTCTTAATTTACGACGTTTTCTACTTATCACTCCTCATGTTTACATACTGTTATGATGAGTTTTGTGTAGTTATTGGGTTTAGGGCTTTTCAAAGGGGATTTATGGATTGATTGTTAGGTTGTTATATTTGGTGATTTCCTTAGGGTCCTTAATCTAAATTGTTATTTGATGCTTGTTGCTTGATTAACCATTTAGCTACAGTAATTTTGGATTGATTTACTCACTGAAAGTGTTGTTAAATTACCTTGAACACTCTGGATGAGCAAAAATATCAGTCTTCATGGTAGTGATTTTATCGAGTTTTTATGAACTATCAAATCTAAACTTTATGTTTGCTTATTTACTTGATTACTAACGGGAGTTGTATAATTTAAGTTGTTTAGAATTAAATAATTGATACTATGGAAGTAGATTGATTATCCTTGCATGACTCAAGTTCAAGGAAAAACCTATTGAATTTACCGATCTATTTATCTGTTTTATTTTATCCACGATAACCTGAGATTTGCCAATGCCTAATGCTTTCTTTTATTGATAATTTGATATTGTTTACTTCCTGATTTTAGTTTATTTAGTTATAATTTTGTGCCTTACAATCCCATAAAAAAAACTCCATATTTTCATTTTAGCTTAATTAGATTCTTACAAATTCGGAGTGTGGTTCTTGGTGCTTGTGGATTCGATTCCTAAGTACTACTACAACCGCTGAGCACTTGCAACATTGCGCTACTTCTCAGAGTTAAACTTTGAGTACATCAAATGACTTTAGCAGGTAGTGGAAGTAAGAGGATCATGAGCATACAAGTTACATGACAGGTACAGAAAATTCGACCCAATTCTTAGAAAGCGTTACACCTTAAGTCTTACTTCTTATGAGGAAAGGCCCCAAAGTAATCCTAGCTCCTCCACAACATAATGCCTTTACGTGTTTCATTTTCCTTTATATATATTCTTTACTTATTATTGTTAAATACTCTTATGTTTGTGGACGATTTTATTCAATAAAACTATTGATTTTCTCTAAAGAAAACCAGTCATTTACAGCCAATGCTTGGGGAAAACGAGTTGATTCACAACCTCTAATTGAAAGAGTAATAGAAACAACGACCCCAAATCTTTGGAAACCGAAAAGTTAAAAAGCATTAGGAAAAAAGAAAATGCTCCGCTTGAAAAAGGGAACAAAGACCTTAAAACAAGAAAGAACATACTGCTTACTCCTGCTTAATAGACAAAAAAGCAATAAAACGCTGGGTTTTTTTGCGAAAAAACATCTTCTCAAATCTGCTTATCCAGACATGGGAGGGAGTAAGACTGGCCACTGAAACTCCTTTGTAGGAATATTTACACCATGACTGATCGGTAAGACTAGTTCTTGACTTACTATGATGGGGTAGGATCACACTAGTACGAGATAAAAGACTGATAGTGATTTTTCTGAAGGAAGTAGAGTACAACAAGTATAATCGGTACGACTACCATAGAGGGCAAAGTGTAATAAAATTTTTAGAGCCAACTACATAAGTAACAAGAGCAAAAAGAGGGTGTAAAAGATAGGGGAAATCTTCTTGCTACCTGGCAAGCAGCATTATAAGGTAGAAAGCAAAAAAGCTATGAAATAAAAAGATAACATGAGATAAAAAAGGGCCACGTAGGACCCCGCATTGTCTACAATAGCACTGAAGGGCCGCAAGTTTAGAAAGGCCTCAGAAGGGCCATGAATTATACAAATCCCAAGAAGGAACACAAACATAAGTCTTACAACTCCTCTAAGGGGGGACGATACCACAAAATCTGAAAAATCCTATGTTCAAGCAAGAGTGGGAGCATGTATAGGCAGCTAGAGTGTCAGAGGCCAAAAGATCGTCATTTTTGTCACGGGCTCCTTGGCATTGACGTCCTTCTCTTGGTCATCCGGATCTTCAAGGCGCTTGGCAATAAGAATCTTGGGCTCTTCATCAACAGAAGAAGGAGATAAATCTTTAAGCTAAGCATCCGCCTCAATGATCATGCCGTAATTGGCGAACTCCTCTTCGAGGTTCCAAAAACCCTTTTTCCCTAGGAGCCAGTCGCGAGCCATCTCCCAACGACTCAAAATCGTGGCACCTTTGACCGCCATGAACATTTTCTTTGCAAATTTGCATGCTCCGACTTCCAACTTGGAAACCTCTTCCTGAAGAGCAACCTTCTCGTCTTTCAGTTTGGAGATATACTTCTATACTTTCTGGCCCATTGTCTCCAGGACCTGTATCACTCCATGTAGGCTCTCTACCTCCTTCTCAAACAGAAGAGTGCATCTTTCTCCTACTTTAGCTAACGAAGATAGTCCTCAAAAATCTTTCTCCCAGACTCTGCACGCTTAGTTCAAATTTGGCCTTCATCATGGTAGAGAAAGGAGACCATCTAAAACCAAGAGGAAAATTAGATACAACATTAAGGAGGTCACGAGAATAAAGTAATAGATGGAAGTATATTTCCACTCACCCACTATCCTCTAAGGAGACTGTGGTTGAGGGAAGACCTTAGCCTTCAGATGCTCCAAGGCCTTAGAAGGGTCATCAATAGGCTGAAGGGACAACTGGGTAGAGACATCGATATGATTATTCATCAAAGAAGAGGAAGCTTCAGCTTTCATAAGCGCATTCCACTTGCACACAATTGAAGGTATTTCCCTAATCTACACATCGTTTTCCGAGGTTGTCTTTCTACTTACTCCTTTCTTAGCCCCATGGCTTCTCTCTAATTCTTGAAATCTGCTAGCGCCTTACCTCCTGAACCTAACATGTTCTCTACACACGAGTCAAAGTGTAAATAAGTTAGTATAAGTTGGAAGCTAGAGGCATTAGGCAGGAAAAGGAGGGTCTTACTGCAAACGCTGTTCTGAGATAATGCTTTCGGACTGAGGTGGGATGGGATCTTCATTTTTTCTACGAGAATCTAGAGCACTTCAAGCACTGCTTTATTTTCGCTCGCTATCCATATCTCTCGAAACATTTGCAACAAAGCAAACAAAAGGAAAGACACTCATACGTCAAAGGAGGAACATGATGGATTCACACACCCTAAACCTACAAGTGGAATGCCAAAAGGTCGTGTATCATGGCTATAAACCCACTTTCACAAAAATGAACTTTTGAGCCCTTTTTCTCATAAGTGAGTCATATTCTCTTCTTTTGGAGGAAAAATATAGAAATAGTAGTAGTACTAATGTATTGTGATTTTGCAGGTTTATATTAGCCACTATGTGAGTCCTATACCACTATCGACCTAATGCATGCCACTATCGACCTGCAGGTCGATAGCCACATGTATTGGCAATCTTTGGCTTGTTCTATGGTCTTTTTATAGGCTCTTTATTTCCACATACTCCCCATGCATCTAGCTATTATTTCCCTTGATTGTTGGCCTCAAATCCATCTTAAATTCATCCATTTAGCTTGCCATAAAGACACTCTAAAGGTTTACCTACAAACGCAAAGCAATGCATGCAAATACAAGATAATCCTAAACTAGACTCAATTCCTAAACTAAATGGTTTTGACAAAAAATGAATTATATACAACCTAAATTTAATCAAAACATGGATAAAAGAAGCTTATTAATGCATGAAAATATGTACACATCAACTTCCCCGGACTTTCCCTTTGCTTGGTTATGTGTACATATTTTCATGCATATTTTGATGCATTTTTGCTTAGTTTCATATACATTTAGGTTGTGAATATTGCATATAAGTCCTAGAATGCATTAGTCTAAGTCTAGAGTCTAGCTTAGGAGAATATTGCATTTGCATACCATTTTCTTTGCATTTGTATGTGCAATTTCAATATGGTATTCATGGAGGCTCTTAATGAGGATAGATTTCGCTAGTGATTAACTCGAGTTCGATTTTTAAATTTATAGACCTTAATCTCTAACAATTCCTACTAACCGCAAGTATACGACTATGTCGATTGTAGTATTTAAGGGTCGAACCCATGAGAACTAAAGACACAAGCACTAGGAATACATAATACTTCCTAAACTAAACAAATAAAAAGAGAGAAAAGTGGCGGCACAAAGATAATAAAGAATGAGCAACACAACCTAAACACACTAAACAAGACTTAAAACGATGGAGAAGTGGAACTTTGATTGGCAATTAAGAAAAGGTATTCAAGTGGCTAACTAACAAGAAAGGAGTCAATCAAAAGAACTAGTCTCACAACCAAGGAATCATTACTAGCCTAATCTACTCTCATGACAATAGACCATTTTCATATTAATTACATTCACTCAACTCTCGTTTGTTTCAAATGATAAATCAATTAGGAATCATTAAGAACAAGTTCATATATTCACTAAACTCCCTAGCAATCAATTGCCGTTGGCTAAGCTAAGTTTAGCATGCTTTAGGTTCTCCTAGACATTTCATCAAACTCCTCTCGGGCGTGAAATGCATACATGTCAAGATCAAGTTTTGATCATAGATCTAACATAAGAACACCTAAATCATAGAGATCTAAATTCATTCTATCCTTAGACATCATTATCTAACCACCTAATCAATCCCTAATCTACCAATCCAAGATCCAATATGTTCTACTCATTAAGGCCCATGGAAAACCAAAAGTGTCACAAGCCTCTTGAAAATCCATGCTTGAAGTGAGAAGTAGGTGAGAAGAGATGAATGAATGAAAAAAAAACACAAATATATCCTAGAAAAATCCCAACTTTGTGAGAAAGGAGGAATCTTGGAAAAAGGGAGAAACTTGATGAAGAACAATGGATCTAAAGAGAGGAGAAACACATGAATGATTTAGAGAGATTTAAGCACAAAAGTGTTTACAAATATTTAAATCATTTAGAAACACAAGAAGAACACACAAAAACACAAGCTTGGGTAGCAAAAATGTTCTTGGAGGCCTAGAGGATGTATTTATACTAAAAGGGGAGAGAGGATGCCCTAGAAGCCTTAAAACATGTCAATGCTACACAGCATCGACTCAGGTGACCTGGCATCAACCTAGGAGGTCGATGCTTTGTTGTGTTGCGTAGCAATCTGCCTAGGTCACCCAACAACGACCTTAGGTGACCCAGCATCGACCTCTGGGTTGATGCTACGTTGTGTTGGGCAGCTTCTTCTTCTTCTTATTTTTTCAATTACCGTCAGAATGGCATATTATTTGCATATACACTCTTCTCAACTTCCAATTGGTTCTTGATTCTCTTTGTTTCTTCACAATTTAAGCATCAAGAATCCATCATCCCAAGCTCTCAAGTTACTCATCCAAAGGTTGCACCTACAAATGCAATAGAATGCTGCAAAGACGAAAATCCTAAACTAGACTCAACTTAGAAAATTTATGAATTCTAACACCTAAATGCATTATATACAACCTAAATGATGCTAAATATGCGCTAAGTTATGAACACATCAACTCCCCCAGACTTGTCCTTTGCTTGTCTTCAAGCAAACAACAAAGACCAAACCCGAAAGTGAGGTTTGCAAGTGGGAACTCAAAACCGCAATAGAAAGAAATATCTTTTGCTCAATGTCCTAAAGAGAAGAAAAATAGTGCATGGTTCAACAAAGACTCAATGTACTTAGCCATATTCATCACAAAACAATCTCTAGGAGCCTATGCTAGACATCCACAAGTCACCTTCTTAAGCAATCTCGTTAACATTCAATTAAGCTTTCATGTACGTTCTTTACTTATGGGAAAAGCATCTAATCCATTTGGCTTGCTAAGTGAAAGGCTAATGATAAGAAGAAGTGTTTAAAGAGAAGGTATCACTCATATTTAAAGAATTTTCTCTCAAAAACTAGTGCAAGACATTAGCTAAAAGCAAGGTAGAGTCAAACAATTAATGCATACAATGTCTTACTTACCTCTAATGATTCTCACCCAAAAATGCCTAAGTCTACTTAACTACCCTTCATGTTTCCCATTAAGTTTCTTGAAACCAAGATCCTTTTATTCACTTAAGCTCATTTTTCTCTTTCTTCTTATGACAACTAGAGATTTATTTCCATTATGTACTTAGCTTCTAACCTTCTTTCTATTTTCTAGAGCCACTCTCTAATCAAACTTTTGATTCATTTTTATTTTCTTAGACTTTAAGTTTGGACTCTTTAGGCTTTTCTTTCAACTTGCTAATGTTAGAGCTACTCCTTTTCTAATCTCTAGTCCCTTTTATTCTCCTTTTCTTTCTTTCCTTTTTCGATTTTCTCTTTCTCTTATTCCAAACTCAAACCTTGGATGATCTAACATTAAAGCTCTACTTCACATGGTTGAGATACCAACACATTCCCATACCCAAAAGCCAAAATTAACATCAAAGAACAACCTCCCTATATTTCTAATTAGCCTTAAAGTGAGCCTAATCCTAAGGAAGCACTCCCTTGTCGTTCAACTTCTTTGCACACGGGTTTTTGCCCATGTGTGCACTTTCCGAAAGAGGCCTCACATTCAAATTCATAGGGGGTTTGAAAGAAATGTCTAAGGATTGATAAGGGTGAGGTAACTACTCTAAAATTTAGAGTAGCCACTTGAGTTAAGAAGAATGGTAAAACTTGTAAACATAGCTCAAGTGTCTCGTGTTTATCCACGGTTAAGTATGACTAAGCCCATAAGCAAGATTGTTAAGTCAAGTTTAAGTTTCACTTAGTTGAGATTGGTCTTAAAAGATAAAAAGCTTCAACCTTCACCTAAGACTTCAAGAGGTTAATTCCAAAGATGGATTTTCCTTTGAATACTTGGTGGTCTAAGCATTATTGTACTTATAATGAGGGCATTGATCATTAAGCAAGACTTAACTATCTACAGGGCTATTATATCATTGTTCCCTATACAAAATGCAATCCTATATGTTTTTAACATCCTAATTATTTACAAATGGTTGCAATCTATATGCCATGATTTGAAAAAGAGATTCATGTTATGAACCATTTGATGGCTGACATAACCATTAGTCTGTTGGG
>OVAN01016355.1:0-10655 GCA_900406275.1 Anastatica hierochuntica
ACTAAGTCGATCCTGCTCTGTTCCTGCGGCTCTGTATTTTGCTTCTTCCTTTTGCGATAAAACACCTTCTGATACGTATCAACATCATATATATGGATATCCCAATTTTCAGGTTAGATAGAAATTTCTTACCATGCTTGTGAAAGTCATGTTATATCTATATTCTTCACAGCTAAGTCCTGCTTCTTTATCGTCTCTCTTTTGTAGTATCACCTCATGCTCTCTCTAACAAATTATATATTCATAAGATAATCAATTCTATCTAAACTACTATATCTTCGTATTACCTTAGCTCCACAAGCACTTTTGGGTTCTTTGAGATGAAGTTCACGGTTAAGGCGGTAGCAGATAGGATGTCTTTAACAGACGCTTGGTCAAAGACGTTGCCTTCTTTCTCCATCTCCTCTAGCAATGTATCGAGGACGTCTCCTTGTTTCTCTTTTGAATCTTTCCTTCTCTCCACAGCTTTTTTTATCACCTTGGTTGCTTCTCTTTGTGTCTGGATACAACAACAACTGGGTAAGTTCTTCTACAGGTAGTTACTAAAATATGAAAATTGGGAAACTCTACAAAAAAATAGAAAATTTTCTCTCCCCCTAAGGACTTTGTAGACATTCTTCCAGGTAGAAGGGACCAAAGGTGACTGAAACCAGTCAACATTGAAAGTCTTGAAATTATCTATAAGCTTTGCTTGAGTTTATGGTTTTAGGTTACTTATCAGCTATGGTGTCATGTACGATAATATCAACTAGAAATGGAAAGAGACTAATTAATTTGATTCAGAACTTAAATTGGTGTTAAAAGGGAAAAAAAAACTAAGACGTGTAGCTTACGCTTGAAACAGCATCCTTAAGGTTGAATGTGCCCTCGCTAGCCTTACATCTAAGATGTTGGTGAGTGGCCTGGTTCATAACTCCTATCATCTTTCGCTTCAAAGCTTCTGAGCCAATAAAATGCGAAGTGGTTTGTTTGACATGTTTGTGGATGTCTCCTGTCTTGAAGAATACATTTTCTTTTCCAATTACCCTCATAAAAAATTGCGGATAGCTTGACACAAAATACTTGTTCTCTTGCCGGAAAGTCTCCAACATAACATTTGCGTTTGTCGAAATCACCGTCCTAGAGAAGTAATAAGAATTTTAAAAAAACTTTTTTCTCTCTCCCTAAATTGAAAAAGTAAACCCTTCCTCCTTTCGAAATCGTCGTCGCCTCTCGGTGGCGGCAAACCCCTGTTCTGATGACGAGAAGAAGAAGAAAGCCTCCCGCCGCTCCCCTCCCCATCCTCCTCGTCCACCATCCACTGATTATCTTCCGAAAGATGCAACCCCAAATGATGTTACTGTTCACTGTGACCTCGATCTGAAATCAAACCAGATCTCCGAGCAGTCCTCTCCTCCAGCTGGGTCTCCTGTCTCAAAGGAACCATTTGTCGAAGTCGAGAAGACAACCCTCACTGGATCTCCCTCAGGTAGCTCTGAAACGAGTCAAACGGTTGAGATCTCTGCTCCATCGGATATAGTAGATGCGCTGATCACGCAGAATAAGCCCAGTTGGAGAGATCTTCTCATAAGTGCTTCAGGCAAGATGAAAAAGAAGGGTACACTTTTCACGCTTGAATCCGGTGAATTGTGTGTTACAATACCAAATGAGGTAATCAAGAAGAATCAGAGCAAGTGGAATGACATTATCTTGGGCCAATTTCACGGCAACCTCCCTCCAAAACCAACACTGTTTGTTATTCTTAACGGGATATGGAGTCGGAAGCTTGGAGACATCACCATCTCGAAGACTGGAGAGAAAATAGTTCTCATCAAGATCCCAAATGCTGAAACAAGGAAACGAGTTTTGGCTCAAGGAGCTTGGCACATAGAAGGGCAAATAATGTTTGTTGCACCTCGGGAACCAGACCTAAATTCGACTATACCAGCACTCACGAAAATTCTAGTGTGGCTTGATTTCCGCGGAGTTCCTCCCGACTTCTTCTCGAAGGAAAGCTTTAAACACGTCACAGGTATGTTGGGCCACCCAGTCCATTGCCATCCTTCAACCATCAACTTAACAGATTTGGAAGTTGGAAAAATCTTGACTATCATCTATCCCTTAAAGCCTCTCCCCAAAGCTGTGAATGTTAGATTTGAAGCTGGTGAAATACACAGGGTCGAAGTTGCATGCCCATGGCTCCCTCCGATATGTGATTCTTGTAAAGAATTATGCCATTCTCTTAAATGCTACCCCCACTGCTCCTATGACATGTAAAGACTGCAATTCAAAAACTCATAAGTTAGAAGAATGTCCAAAAGCCAAGAGGAAAGAGAAAGCTACAAACTCACATTCACCCAAGGATCATCCTTCAGATTCGCAGAAGAATACTTCCAGGAGAAGAAGAAGGAGTGGGAACAATGATGCATCCTCATCTCATTATCCTCAACACAACAATCAGAAGGCTATCTATCAACCAAAGGTGAAGGAACCAAAGAAGGCAATCGAGGCTAATATCGAAGTGGACTTATCGGTGAACCATCTCGCAGACAAGGCCAAAGGGAAACAAAGTAAGTCTCTGTCAGGTTCCTCTTCGTCGGAATCATCATTTTCCGCATCATCTTCGGCCTTAGAAGCTGCAGATGAATCCTCTTCATCTGACTACATATATAAGGAAGATGATAACCCGGCAGAGTCTGCTCAAGTCGAAAGGATTATGTCGAAAGAAGAAAGGCGATCCCGGAAGAGAT
The DNA here is from genome assembly GCA_900406275.1 of Anastatica hierochuntica. Lineage (NCBI taxonomy): Eukaryota > Viridiplantae > Streptophyta > Magnoliopsida > Brassicales > Brassicaceae > Anastatica > Anastatica hierochuntica. The sequence goes on from OVAN01016355.1 coordinate 2,730, forward strand.
CGAATGGCAGAGGCCATAAACCCAATCAACATCATTAATGAAAAAAGTTACTACTTTTTATTAGAACACAAGAGGATTTAATTATCGAAACAAGCGGAGAATATTCAGAACATGGCTATGGCAGACCAAGCCGCTCTTACGAAGTATTATCAAGACAAGGGTCAAGCAGTCCATGTCTCTTAAGTATGTAAATTCAGTAGCTCCAGGATGGATTACAAAAGCCAATTATGAGTTCTCTACGCTCGGAAGAATATGGTTGATATGGGATCCCGTTGTCAAGCTCACAGTTCATTCAAAGTCCAAGCAAATGATTACTTGTGTGGTTAAGCTCCCTGCTTGTCTTGAGGAAATCGTGATCTCTTTTGTTTATACGGCTAATTGTAGATATGGGAGACAACAACTCTGGGAGGAGATGAGAGTTTTAGCCAGGGATCAGATTCTGTTCTCTAGACCCTGATCTGCCTAGTAGACTTTAACCAAACTCTAAACCCGGAGAACACTCATCAAGAAGTACCAGAATCCGCAAGGGTATGATGGAATTTCGCGATTGTTTAACGGATGCAGGATTAGCAGATATCACAATTAAAGGTAATTTCCATACTTAGTGGAATAAGCAAGCTGATAATCCGATCACCAAGAAGCTTGACAGGGTCTTGGCTAACGACGAATGGTTTGTAAAGTTTCCTCTTTCCTATGCTCACTTCGACAGCCCGTCTTTCCTTGACCACTGTCCAGCCACAGTTTGTATCGATCAAGCAATCCCTTCTAAGAAACCGTTTATGGTCTCCAATTTTCTCTTACATCATGAAGACTTCCAGTATTGTCTTCAAGATTTCTAGGTGAATGCTAGAATCCATGGCAATTTTCGATTCTCCCTTGTTAAGAAGCTCAAGTTACTAAAAGGGGATTTACAAGATATACACAGAGAACACTTCTCTAATTTGGAGAATCGAGTTAGAGAGGCTCACTCTTGCCTTCTCACCTGCCAGAATACATTACTCTTGGACCCGTCCTCAGAATCTGCTCTAGCTGAAAAGAATGCTCATCACCGATGGATAAACATGTCACTAGCTGAAGAGAAATTCCTTATCCAGAGAGCTCAGATTAAGCGGATACAAGCAGGTGACTCCAACTCAGTGTTTTTCCATCGAGTCATAGCATCAAGAAGGAGTATAAACCAAATATACTACCTTGTAGATGATTCTAGAAGAAGAAGAATAGACTCTCCAAAAGCCATCAAGGATCATATCGTCGATTATTATAGGAGCCTTCTCGGGGAGTCTCCTACTCCTTTAACGGAAGGTGAAAAAGACAAAATCAGAGATATCACAAGATTTAGGTGCTCAAAGGAGATATCAGAATTGCTGGTGGCAGAGGTTTCTGACGATGAGATCAAAAGGGAATTTTTCTCTATTCCAAACAACAAAACTCCAGGACCGACAGTTTCACAGGAGAGTTTTTCATATTAGGTTGGAATGTTATAGGTCCGGAAGTGACTGGTGCAGTTAAAGAGTTCTTTGTCTCGGGTAGGATTCTAAGACAGTGGAATTGTACACCAATATCTTTTCTTCCAAAGTTGATTGGAGCAGAGCATCTTGCGGAGTACATACCTATATTGTGTTGTAATGTGGTCTACAAGGTGGTCTCTAAGATGATAGCTAGAAGGTTGGAAAGTGTTCTTCCGCAGATGATCACAAATACTTAATCAACTTTTGTTAAGGGACGCTTGCTAGTTGAAAATGTTCTTCTCGCCTCAGAAATGGTTCAAGGATTTAGTCGAGATCATATAACATCGAGAGGATTGTTGAAAGTTGATCTCCGGAAGGCATTTAACTGTGTGGGTTGGGAGTTCATTGTGGAGATTCTCGAAGATTCCGGTTTCCCTAATCGTTTTATTCATTGGATCCACCAATGTATTACCACCCCTTCTTTCTCCATTAAGGTCAACGGAGAGTTGTGAGGTTTTTTTTGATGGACGGCAGGGTCTAAGACAAGGCGATCCCTTATCTCTTGCTCTCTTTGTTATTGCAATGGAAGCTTTCGGCAATCTATTACAAGACAATTTCTCTGACTCCAAAATTGGCCTCCACCCTCTTGGTAAAGATTCGATCATTACTCACTTGGCATTCACAGACGATGTAATGATTTTCTTTGACGGGAAAATCGAATCCTTACATCATATTGCTCAGGTTCTGCATCTCTTCAAAAGATTATCTGGATTGTCTATGAACAGGAACAAATCAACACTCTTTCTGGCAGGAGTCTCTCTGCAGTATGTCTTGATTTTGAACATACTTGGATTCCAAATTGGTAAAATACCAGTGAGATATCTTGGCTTACCGCTTCTTCACAGAAGGCTATGGAAGAGAGATTATTCTCCTCTTATTGATAAGATTTGTGGGAAGATTAACAACAGGAAACAAGATTCCTTTCTTTCTCTGGTAGATTACAGCTGATATCGTCAGTTATTTATGGCCTTGTAAATTTCTGGCTCTTAGCATTATCCCTTCCGAAAGGGTGCTTGAAGCAAATCGAGCAAATTTGCAGTAGATTCCTCTGAAAGGAGACCTGAGTTCAAAGTCATCGGCAAGAATATCTTGGTCCACAATGTGTCTTCAAAAGCAGAGGGTGGCTTAGGATTACGGAATTTCTCATTATGGAATAAAGTGTTAAACCTGAGCCTTATTTGGCTTATTTTCAGTAGCAGAGATTCACTTTGGGTAGCTTGGACAAGGAAGCACATGCTAAGAGATGAAAGCTTATGGAATATGAAAGGGAAGACAACCCACTCTTGGATTTGGAAATCGTTGCTCTCTCCCAGACCTATAGCGAAAGAGTACTTAGGCTACAAGATCGGTGATGGGAAGATGGTAAAATTCTGGTTTTACAACTGGACAACACTAGGTCTTCTGATCAACATTTCAGGTAGTGAGAGGCCAAGGAAAATGGATATCCCTATTAACTCATCAGTGGCAGAAGCTACCTCCAGTCACAGATGGATCTTACCATCTTCAAGAGCTCGTGACCCTCGTATCATATTGATAAGGAATGAGCTCTCCTCTCTAACTCCTCCTTCGGCATTTAGAGGTAATGACTCTTTCTCTTGGGGTCCATCAGATTGTAGAAAGAACTACTTCAGTACAAGTAAGACATGGAAGATGATTAGAACAAGGCAACAAAAACAACATTGGTATCAGACTGTCTGGTTTAAACTAGTTGTTCCGAAACACACTTACATCTTTTGGATCGCGAATTACAACAGACTTCTGGTAAAGACGAGGCTGGTGAGTTGGGGTCTTAACATCTCCCCTATGTGTGAATTCTGAAAAACAGAGCACGAGACCAGGGACCATTTACTATTATCTTGTGACTATGTCTCTGAACTGTGGAGCAAAGGACTGCAAAGAATAGGGATGCAGGGAGTTGTTTTCCACACTTGGGATTCCCTCATTGCTTGGATGTGTGGTACATCTTCGGGCATATCTAAGATGCTCATGAAGTTGTTAGTGCAAGGAATAGTTTACATGCTATGGAGAGAGAGGAACGACAGAGTCCATGGTGGCCCCAGGTCAAATGCTTCTCAACTATTTCTTCAATTGGATAGGTACCTTAGAGACACTCTTTTGGCCCATCGTGCAAGTAAACATTGCAAAGGATTACTTTCTCAATGGCTCACATATGAGTAATCCATATAGTATTTAGCGTACTAATGTAAGAGATTGATAGCCTTTTTAGTTTTTTTTGGGGGCTATAAATATTGTATGTAAAGCTTGTAAAAACCTTTTGTTTCAAATTTTGGTAATATAATTCACATTCTATCAAAAAAAGTAATCACCGTCCTAGAGCCCAAAATATTGGTCCGAAACAACGACCCATACCTGGAAACATTCGTGTGAAATAATGTAGAATAAGATATTGTATTGAATTCTTCCATAATGAATGACGTAGAGAGGAATGTATACATAAGAGTTAAACCTATCTCAACTAGAAATAGAACTTATCTAAATCTTATGATATATATCTAAATAACGTAATCCTTATCACATTAGAATTTCTAGAATATTATTCGGTTGGGCTTCACGGGCTTCATCGGACTTTAACAGTCCATAGTCGTTGGTTCGCAAGATACACATCTTGCTCCTAAGGTATCTCCAAAGGTGAGAAGCAAAACGCGAAATCCGCAATCACAAAGCAGAACACCTATGTCGTAGACATAATGTCGAGGCGGACAAACTAGTCGAACAAACTCCTCCGGAATAAACTTCAATCTTGTAAATAGGGATGAAAATTTAGTTCGTCTTTGTTCTGGATAAAGAGGAAAACGTCCCTTAACTTGAATATGGAAAAACATCTCGTGGGCGCAAAATCATGCAGCACGACAAATAAATGTAGAAACAATCGTCTTGTTTTAGACAGTTCATAATAGAACTAAAATAATGACCTAAAAACATGAGCATTTCAAAACTCCTGTAGTACGAGAAATCAAAACTAATAAATTTAATAAAATTATATATAGATGTATAAAAAGAAATAAGAAATTTAGAAAAACCTGTGAAAGATAAAACCCGTAAATCTATAAACATTATCACATTATGAGAATCACCCAATTAAAACATTAAAAAAATCTCTCTTTACAAATAAAAGAAGGAAAGCAAAATAACCAAAACGATAAAACTCTAATTAAAAGATAAAAGAAAAAAAAACTAAGAAAAGAAAAGAAAATAAACATCATGTGTACTTATGAGTCTCTATCATCATCTATGTCATCTTCTTCGTTGTTTTCCTCGATTATCTCCATGATTTTTTATTTTTTAAACAATAGGAGAAATCTAACGCGGAATTTAGAAAACTTGCTTTGATGTCAGGTGAAATAATGTAGAATAATATATTGTATTGAGTTCTTCCATAATAAATGACGTAAAGAGGTATATACAAATAAAAGTTAAACATATCTCAACTAGAAATAGAACTTATCTAAATCTTAGGATAGATATCTAAATAACTTAATCCTTATTAGATTGGGATTTTTATAATATTCTTCGGTTGGACTTCACGGGCTTCATCGGATTTTAACGGTCCATAATCGTTGGTTCGCAAGATATAAATCTTGCTTCTAAGGCATCTCCAATAATTCGCAAACTTTAAAAAGAATTATATGCATGTAACTAAAAGAGAAATTTAAAATATGACCTTAGCATCCTCTTCTGAAAAAAGGGTGGAATCTCAAGCAATCTAGAAGGCTTAAAGAATTCAATCGTCTCTCCGATGATTGGGAAACCCATTGACCCTGGCGGTAGGTTGCCACTGCACTTGGAGTTTGGGTTCGACCATTGCAACAACCACTGGCTCATCTTCACAATCACTAAGGCTATGACCACATACTCAAAGTTCCACATAAAACTCATCTCTCTCAAGTTTCAGATGTTTGGCCCTCCCTACAACGTTCTTGTAGATTATATAGAAACACATTTCTTTGGTTTTAGTGTGTTGTTGAGATCCTGCAATTCATCCCAAGTTAATTCGTAATTAAGTTATGATTCGGAGGGGACGGAATTAAAACCGTGTGTGATACTTATTTTTCTAAAAATATGTGTTATGATATTTAAGTTTTATTTTATCCAAATTTGTTAGTTATGAATTCAAAAACCTACATCTGATATATTAAATAGATGATGACCCATACATAAAACATCACAAACATGGTTTGATTTGGTAAATTTCATCGTGTTTTTGAGACTTTCTTATGTATGCAGACTGTTACGATGGCTTGTGAATATGTATGCGTGTGTGTGTATATATGTTTTGAAATTATAATTCAGGTAAATATAATCCGCGTTATTAGAGACCTAATTTAAAATTTAGTATTAGTTTTTTGAATTGCGTGTATTATAAATAAAGAAAATTAATTATATAAAATTTTACAACACAAATACAGGTTACTAACGAGGACACGATTAGTTAATATCGTTGTTAATCGATACACACGACGAAACTAAAATCGTTGTTAAAAGGTCGACGTATTGTCGTATTCGTCTAATGAAAAAATGCCTTGTTTCCATCGTCAATTGATCACTGAATATTCGTAGTTAATATGACGTTACATTACAATGATTTTTTAACTACGAATCTTGTTCATTTTTAATTCATTATAAACTAGAAACAAATTTAAGTTTAATTAACAACGATTTAGAGACCAATCTTGGAAATATATACTGTCGAATAAACGACTACCCATTTTCAGTTTCATCGTAAAATGCTTAGAAATACACGAGAAAATTGCAAAAATGGTTTAAGAGACGTTGATAAATCATCGTTAGTTTACATCTAATTTACGACGTAATATTTTCATGTTCCTCGTAAGTTCACATCGTATTCACAACGAATGTAATAATTTTTCTATAAATATATTAAAATTAATCAAAATTATATATTTCTTACATAGAAAATAAAAATGCTAAAATAATTAAAATTTCGAAATAATATTTAAATTTAAATTCAATTTATATTTTACACTTTTTGTCGTCTAATCCTCAAGCTATATCTGAAAAGTAATTAGCTATTGTTTCTCGGTCAGTTGTCATGGTTTCCTGCTTGCCGCCGTTGATGATTAGGAATTGTATCGCAGAGCTTGCATTTCCCACATTTTCGAACATATGCGGCAGCGCCTTCTCGCTGTCAGAACCCATTGTATTCCGAGATGGAACACTTAACGGCAATCGATGCCACATGAATGTCCTGCTAATATTTCTTCCGACCATTCCAAATTTAACGAAGAGGAATGTGGCCTTTGCGTTGTCTCCCACTGTAGTCCACTTCTCCTTTCAGTTGAAGACAATGTTTGCAAGCCCCTTGATCGTTCAATCGTTTGTTGAACTCAGCCTTCACCTTTTCGTTAACGCAAGCATCCCATTGCCACTTTTCCTGTAAAACAAAAAGAAAATAAAGTTATAAATATCAAAATAAAATATAATATAAAAAATTTAAAATGTCCAAAAACTAAATAGTATAAAAGAAGTATCATAACACATGCACTTGAACCACATCCTTTTGATGTGCTCATGCGTCTAAGAGCAGTTTACGTGAAGCTCTGTGAAATATTCCTTAGTGGTGTTTGATACACTCGGGCCAACACAATGTCGACCCCGAACCTATTTCACAAAATAACTAAAATAATTTTTACATTTATATTAAAGTTTTTTAATATTTAAAAACAATGAATATTACCAAAAAGTCTTTGGCGCTTTGTGTGGGTCGACTCTCGGTAGAACATCATGTCTGGGTTGCACCAAAATGTCTTCAACCTAGAGAAGTGCATATGAAGCTAATGCCGAGACATCTAAATTTTGATGTACCGGACCTCCTACCGGAGCTACTGGAGCTGCTGCAGCGACTGTTGGTGGGTGGGGCTATGTCACTGGCGATGGCATTGGAAATGAGGTGAGCTGACTCTTTGAGACTCTAGAAGATATATTAGGCGTTCTGGTGAATGTCCGTAGACCGTCACTGCCCTGACCTTGCTCCTCTATGAACTAGATGTAGTGTGGTCTCAATCGTCTAGACATCTGCAAAAATAAAAGAAAACTATTAATCTATTCAGAACATTTAGTACGACACTAAATACGTTAATAAAACAAATTTCCGCAACATAATTAGACATTTCTATGACTTAAAAACTAATTCCAGAACTAATCTAATCCTACTTGCAGGACCTAAAGCTAATTTCAAAACTTTAATTATATAAGTAAATTGTAAAGTTTATGAAATTAAAATTTCACACATTTTTAGAGAGAGAGAGAGAGAGTTGTTGGTAGAGAGATATTTATTTTGTAGAGAGAGGGAGAGATTTCCTAGAGAGAGAGATTTTGTAGAGAGAGAGATATTTGACAATGAATGACGAGGAAGAAGAGTCTGACATATACATATACA
>OVAN01016357.1:623-10654 GCA_900406275.1 Anastatica hierochuntica
AGGCTAACTCTAAGGAAGCAACCTCTTTGTCGTTCAACTTCATTTCACGGTGATTTTACCCGTGCAGAAACTTTCCAAAAAGAGGTCTCACAATCAAAGTAATGGGAGGTTTTGAAAGAAAAGTTCATGGGTTTTCAAAGGGAAGGTCACTACCGTAAAAATGAGGGTAGCCACTTGAGCTAAGAAGGGTGGGAAAAACGGTTTTAGACATAGCTCAAGTGTATGTGTTTTCCCATGGTCAAGCATTGCAAAGCCGATAAGCAAGATGTTTAAATTCAAATTGAAACCATCTAAGATAGGAATTGGCTCAAGAGATAATCTACTTCACATTTACAAAGATCCCTTAAGTGGTTAATTCCAATCAAGAAGTTTTCCAAAACAAAAAGTGGTCAATTCAACATCCTACTTCTAAAGAGGGCCTTAATCATAAACCAAAACACAAATATCTACAAGGTATTTTCATCATAGTTCCCTATGCAAAATGCAATCCCAAATGCTCTTATCAAGCTAAATATTCACATATAAATGCAATATATGCAATGCTTTGAAATCAAATGAAAATCTTTTTGGATTTTTGAAAAAATTTCAATTTTTTGGTTTTTTGTAAAACATAGCTATTAACAATGCAAGACTAAAAATGCATGAGAAAGAAAACATCAAAACTAAAATAAACATTAGTTCCAGGGCTCCTCCCCCGGACTTAAATTTCACCGTCTCGGTGAGTTATAAACCGTGAGATTCGCACTTAAAACAAAATAAAGAAAATGAAAATATGAAGCGGTAATTACAATGGTTGTAGGTGGTACCTTTTTCTTTTAATGAGAGCTTGGTTTGGTGGGTTCTCCCCTCTTCCTCATATGCTTGTATGTCTTCAAGGTTGGGTTGTTTCTTTTAGGCTCTCTCCTTTCTCCCAACAACTTAACGGCTTCGGCGGCTATTGGAGTGTTTGCTTGAGCAATGCTCCCTTCCGTTTGACCGCTTCCTAGCTCTTCTTGCCTTGTTTGGCTTCGAGCTCCGATGAGTTGCCTCCTTAGCTCCTCTATATTGCGGTTCACCATCTCCTCAAAAGCTCTCCTCTCTTCTTGTAAAGCTTGGAGGAGTTCCTTTTCCCTTGTTGTTTGAGGAATGAAGGGAATCGGATTGGATGTGGTGCTTGTTGTGGCGTTGGAGTTGACCGTGCTTGATTCTCCAGAGGCTCTTATCATCCTTACTTCATTTGAGGCTTCCGTTTCTTCTTCCTTGCCCGAATGCACGAAGATGACGTTGTCTAAGGAGCTTAAGCTCGTGANGGGAGCATGTACACCTTCTTTCCTATGTTAAACTCTTGGAAGATGTACTCCATTTCCTTGGTCGTCTTGTTCACTCGGAGACACCGCCAATTGATGAGGTCTTGGATTTGAATGCGGTCTCTCACTTTGCTTGGCTCTCCCAACGGTACTCTAGCCTTCTTGAATAAAGTCGTTTGGAAACTCCCAAAAAGGATTGTTGGAAGGGTTGTTGTCCTAACCCATATTCCTTAGAAGCTTGCCATGTGCCGGAGGAAAAGTATCGCTATATTGATTTCGGCTCCAAAGTCATCATCTTCCGCATACTCCTTCCATTGCTCCAAGTCGTCTCTAAGCCCACGGAATAGGAGAAGCGCCTCGCTTTAGTGGACTTTGCCAATTTCGAATCTCGCAAAAAGAGTATTAGCCAAGAGCCTTTGAACATACTGAATGATCGGGTTCCTTATTCTCGAAGACTTTTGATTGGCGTTTGTGAATTACCCATCGGCGATGAGGTCCCAAAATGCATCGATCCCATTCCAAGTAGGGAACTTGGCCTCTTCTCCTTGAGGTAGACCATATGCTTCACAAACTTTGAAGAGACTCATCGAGTATTCTTTGTCCTTAATTTTGAACTTTAGGTACCCATATCTTGCTCTTGGCCGAGACGGGACATTGTAGATAACCTTCATTGTCGCGAGAAAATCCTTCACCTCCTCCTCATACAGTGGTTCGCTCATGTCTATTAGCCACCGGAGGTTCATCCCTTCGAGAAGATAGCACACTTCTTTATAAATTCCCATGCCTTGCAACATTCTTTTCTCGTTGAATTTCGTAGGCAAAAAGTTTATGTTTTCGAAGTATCTCTGCTCCTCCCTTTCTTCCTCACTCCAAATTACATCTGTGATTCGTAATGGGCGAGGTGGAGGCGTTTTCGAGATTGGGTGCACAACACATGTTATCTCTTGAGGAAGTTTTGGTGGCATTGTTGCTTTCCTTGAACTCATCGTATTTTTGGAAGTTAAAGCTCTCTTTGAGGTTGAAGCTCCCTTAGAAGTAGAAGCTTTGTTAGACTTTCCTTTTTGTGCTTGAGCTCCCTTCTTTCCTATTGTGATATGTGTCATTGTTGTTGTATGCTTAAATGATATCTACAATTAAATGGAAAAACATGTAAGTTTCCAATAATATTTAAATGCTCAAAATTATTGAAATTAAGAAGGTTCAAATGCAAAAACCCGGCGCTGCGTGAGGTGGCGGTCTTAGATCGCCCGAAACTTCAAACGGCGATTGTGGGTGCGTTCAGACTCTGATTGAAACACGGTTGGCGGCTACAAATTTTTCTTGACGAGATCTATCCGTTGGTTGCTCGGATTTGCGATCAAAGCAACGAGAAAAGAGATCGAGGCAAAATAGTGATCAGGAAGAGAGAAGGTTATGATTGAGTGATTTTCGGTGGTGGTTCGTGGTGGTTGATGGGTGGTTTTAGGGTTTTTAGGTGATGGAGTGATTTTGGCAGAGCTTCGCTAAGAATTTAGGTGATGGGGGAAATATAAGAGGTGATAGATCTTTAAATATAAAAACACTAAGGGGAGGACCTAGGATTTTCTAGAAAAGAAATTGGACTTTAACGGGCCTCTGCAACAATTTTAAAAATGCTGGCTCATTAATATTTTGGGATGTTATAATTCTCCCCTACTTGAAAAGAATTTGTTCTCGAATTGCATCTCAACTGTCAACTTCTCCCTCCACTTGGTTTCCGACCAAACTTCGTATATCTGAAGTTAGACTTTAAAAGGAAAAAAAGAATAAACTTTACTAAGAATAAGAAAACACTAACGATTAATGGAATAATGTTGAACAGTCTGGTGCCTTAATTGTTTTTTTTTTAAATCCCAAGTCTTATAAGTTTCTGAAAGCCGTTGAAAATCTGGTTCAGTCACTACTCTACTTTCTAACCACCTCCCGGATAAGAACCGGGACAGCCAACCAGCTCAGATACCAAACTGTAACACCCGTCTCATCCTCTCTCGTGAACGGCGTGCCACTAATCCTAACTTGCAACTCAAGCAACTAAGCATAACCATAAAAAAACCTTTTATTACTCGTAAACCAAGTTTAGTAACCAATAATTCCAAATAAATCTAATTATGAAACAACCAAGTCAAAATCTGATAAATAAATAAAATATCAAAGAAAATAAAACAAATGAAAAGCGTGTTGATCCCAAAAACAACAACAGAATCGTCCAGCTCATCCGACTATTCGTCAGTCTCACCTGGAAAAAAATGGAAAAAGAGGGATGAGTGACAGGGGAATCACTCAGTGAGGGGGGTGGATAGCTGCACACGCAAGTTCGCAGACCCGACTCGGTAAAACGACCTCGAGAGACAAGTCCTAGAAACATGCAACAACCATGACACCAAATGCGCCCAAGCATTGCAAACAACTTGTCTTGGACAGCTTAAGTGACTGTCAGCACCCTCCTCCGAGGCTCTCCTTCCTGCACTCTCTCACGGAGAAGCTTTCAAATACAGGGATCCACCACATGTATTCGCTAAACTCTAGACCATACTCCAGCGTACAAGAATTGTACCGTATGCCACCATTTAGCATGTCTCATACACACAATCACACACAAAGACTCCGAAATATAGGGATCCACCGGGTGTACCCGCTAAGCCCTAGGCCAGACTCCAACTTACAGGAATTCCACCGTCTGCCCCCGTTAAATATATAACTCAACACTATCAAACATCATCAAATCAAACAAATATGAATTAATATATTATCATAGTCCTAATTGTTCGAACAAAACAAACAAGACTCTAATCGAAGACAAAACTAAACAAAAAAGCATGTTCGGGTGCTAATCTAACGAGAGATTAAGGCTAATCAAACAATAAGCAGGGATTTACGCGATAGCTCCTCACCTTGGAAAATCGAAAGAAAAGAACAGCTTCTGAGTCTCAAATTTTCAATCAGACTATGAATATGAAAACAAGATGGAAAACCAAAGAGAATAGCCTCAAATGGATGAAATTGGACTTAGAACGAAAAAGCGGACTCAACATGTCAAACCGCACCGAATTGGTTAATTGGTCAAACTCAACAATCAAAGTCAACGCTCGCGGGTCTAAGTCAACGATCAAAACCATGGTAAACGATCAAACCCGTCAAACAAGTTAAACTGGTCAAATCAATCATTCAGTTCAACTCAGTCTGTCCCAGTCAGCAATGGTCTGACACGTGGACGAATCTGAGTTCGACACATCAGCAAGACTTGCCACATCAACAGCGATACATAACCTCAGCTCCAACTGGGCAGATCTAACCCAGTCAGCAATGGTCTGACACGTGGACCAATCTGATTCTAACACAACATCAAGATCTGCCACATCAGTGACACATCATCATTAACCAGGTTCGGTCAACGTTCTAAGTTGACTCACCGAGTTACTAAGTCACCTTTAATCTGGTGGTGTCTATGGGCACGGTGAAGGCGACTTCGGTGGTGCGTGAGGTGGCGGCCTTAGATCGCCCGAAACTTCAAACGATAATTACAGGTGCGTTCAGACTCCGATTGAGACGCAGTAAGCGGCTACGGCTTTTTTTGACGATATTTATCCGCTGGTGGATTCGGATTTGCGATTGAAGTAACGAGCAGAGAGATAGACGCAAAATAGTGCTCGGGAAGAGAGAGAAGGTTATGATTGAGTGATTTTCGGTGGTGGTTTATGGTGTAGGATGGGTGGTTCTAGGGTTTCGAGGTGAAGAAGTGATTTTAGCAGAATTTCACTAAGAATTTAGGTGATGGGGAAAAATATGAGAGGTGATAGATCTTTAAATATAAAAAAAACTAAGAGGAGAACGTAGGGTTTTCGGGAAAAAAATTGGCTTTAATGGGCCTCTGCAACAATTTGTAAAAGGCTTGCTTATTCAAATTTTGAGATGTTATACTTAGTTTGGAGCGTCGACTCACTTAAACCATTATCATGAGAGGTACATTGAATGACTATGTATTGTGAATTTGTTGAGATACATCTTGGTTATTTCACCAGTGAACCGGGTTTAGGAAGCTGGTATGAGTAAAGCAAGAGGAATTCAGTTTGAAGAATATTCAGCTGGTTAATTTCGGGTTTTGTGTTCTGTGGTATGTTGTTGTTTTTTTTATCTCCAGGAGCATCATGAAGAAGAGCTGAGCTCCGAGAATATAAGATCAAGGGTTGTTGGGATTGTTACGGGGTTGTTACAACTTATATAATTTGTAATCTTTTCTTCTTTAGGGGTGTCAGAGATTGGGGATATTTTTTTCTTCAAGGTGAAGAGAAAAACACTCTGAGAGGTGTGAGGTCGGCTTCTCCGGTGAGTGGTATGAGATCATTGAGGTTTTCTGGTGAGAGATTTACAACGATGTACAGTTCGATTCTTAGTGAAATTCTGAGGAACTTCCACGGCCACGACGTAAGGTTGCGGTTTGCACATGAACTAGGTAAATAATTCCTTGGTGTTTTTGTTTGATAAACCAAACACACACACAAGAGAGTGAGAAAGACAAAGATCGATTGAATCAAATAGTGATATAGTTACAAGAAGTTGTATCAGGGCTTCTGTTAGATCTAGCTAACTATTGAAATCGCTTGTTGAGGTTTCGCCATCAATGTCTTCCGCAAGGATCGAGATGGAGAAGTTTAATAGAGCAATCGATTACAATCTCTGGAAAGAGAAGCTTCTTGCACATCTGGAGCTGTTGGGTCTCTTGGATGCTCTTCTTGTGCAAGAGAAGGAGTTTAATCTAAAGTCTTTAGGGACTAAAGAAGAAGATCCTAAAGGGAAAGGGACTGAACGTGCATCGGGGAAGGAACCAGGTTTAGATCTGAGTTTATCTGAGAAACAACATAAGATATGTAGCACTATCATCCTGAGTTTTACAGATCAAGTTCTTAGGAAGATTGTAAAAGAATCTATTGTTGCGGGTATGTTGAGATTGCTTGATGCTACATATATGTCTAAGGATTTACCGAATTGAATCTATATGAAACAACGCCTGTATGGTTACAAGATGAATGAGTCTTTGACTGTAGAGAACAATCTTGATGAGTTCCTTAGAATTATCACAAATTTATTGAATGTCAAGGTAGAAATCTCATATGAAGATATGGCCATTCTTCTATTGATTGCGTTGCTGAAGCAATTTGATCATCAACAAGACACGCTTAAGTATGGGAAAACTATGTTGACTTTTGATGAGGTTGTGAATGCAATTCATTCCAAACAATTGGAGTTTGGATCAACTTGGAAGGTTATCAAGAATCAGAGAGAGGGATTATATTCAAGTTGTGAGGTTAAGAGTAAACCATGGAGTTAGACTCAGGCCAGAAGAAATTCAAGAATGAAGGTAAGACCAAGGGAAAAGGGAAGCAATCAACTCAAACATGCTGGGTTTGCGGAGAGGGATGACATTTTAAGAGGAACTACCCTAAGAAAACACAGCAAAAGAAGGGTGAAAAGAAGACTATAGGAGAGTCATCCGCAGTGGTTGGAGTGGATTTTGTGCAAACTCTTATGGTACAAGAAGTCAATTTAGTAGCAGGGCAAGATTTCAATGATGTGTGGATACTAGACACAGGTTGTACTTACCACATGACTCCAAGGAAGGACTGGTTCTTTGAACTGGAAGAGTTAGATGTTGGAACAATAAGAATGGCAAATGAAAATCTCTCTGAGGTAAAACGTATAGGTACTGTCAGGTTTCAAAATGACGATGGTAGACAGGTTTCCATCAAGGATGTCAGATATGTACCACAATTCACTAGAAACCTTCTGTCATTGGGAACCTTTGAAACTAATGGGTGTTCTTTTGAGTCAAATAATGGAAGGTTAAAGGTGATTAAGTACATAATAACAGTGCTAGAAGGCATTAGAGAAGGGAAGCTATACTTCCTGATTGGGAGTAATTGCACAGGAGAGGCTCTAACAGTAAATCTAATTGATGATACCAATTTGTGGCATTGACTTGGCCACATAGGCCAGACTGCACTAGATGGATTAATCAAAAAGGGTGTACTGGACAAAGCTAGAATGTCACAATTGGATTTCTGTGAAAGTTGCATCTATGGGAAGGCACACAAAGCTAGTTTTACAGCTGGTATTCACTCAAGTAAACAGAGTTTGGAGTATATTCATGCAGACCTCTGGGGTTCACCAAGTGTACTAGAATCCTCGGGAAAATGTCACTATTTTCTAGGTATAATAGATGATTATACTAGAAAAGTATGAGAGTTTTTCCTAAGGACCAAGGATGAGGCTTATGAAAGTTTTGTTAGATGGAAAATCTTGGTTAAGAACCAGACTGGTTTGAAGGTAAAGAAGCTCCGGACTGACAATGGTTTAGAATTTTGTTACCATGAGTTTAATAAGTTTTGCAGGGTGAATGGAATTGCAAGACACAAGAAAATTCCCTACACTCCTCAAAAGAATGGAGTTGTAGAGAGGATGAATAGGACAATTCTTGAGAGAGTGAGGAGCTTGCTATGTGAGTCTGGATTACCAAAGATGTTTTGGGCAGAGGCGGTTAATATTGTGGTGTATTTAGTAAACAGAACACCATCAAGAGCCAGTT
Source organism: Anastatica hierochuntica (assembly GCA_900406275.1). Lineage (NCBI taxonomy): Eukaryota > Viridiplantae > Streptophyta > Magnoliopsida > Brassicales > Brassicaceae > Anastatica > Anastatica hierochuntica. Next base: position 8,508 of record OVAN01016357.1, read on the forward strand.
AGAGAAAGATTCCTAAGGAGGTTTGGTCAAATGCAGTTCCAGATTATAATCATCTAAGAAAATTTGGTTGTGCTTGTTATTTTCACAGGGATGAAGGGAAATTGCAGCCAAGGGCTTATAAGGGCGTCTTCTTTGGCTATGCTCTTGGAGTTAAAGGATACAAGATTTGGTCCTTGGAAGATAAAAAATGTGTCTTATCAAGGAATGTGACATTCAATGAAAGGATATGCTATAAGGGTTTACCTGGACAAGCAACTGAAGCAAAAGGCAAAAACATTGAGTTCATAGATATTTCTCTTGGTATTACAAATGAGTTTGTTAGTGTTTCAGGTGGAGAAACTCAGGTATCAAACCAAGAATTAGTTCAGCAACAGGGCAATGGTGCTGTGAGTGTAGATTCTGACTTTGAAGATACATAAATTGAGAGTGAGCAACCTGGGGAATTAAGTTACAGGTTGGCGAGAGACAGACCAAGGAGAGAGATAAGACAACAAAAGAGACATGAAGATTATGTGAACTTAGTGTTGCTGGAAGAAGATGGGGACTTACTAGAACCAGGTGACTTTATGGCAGCTATGAGAGATCCTGATAGCAGGAAATGGAAGTTAGTTGCAAAGGATGAAATGATATCCTTAAAGAAGAATGTTACATGGAATTTAGTAGATAAACCTGTAGGAAGGAAAGTTATAGGTTGTAAGTGGACTTTTACTAGGAAGTTAGGTATTCTAGGGGTAGAACCTCCTAGGTTAAAGGCTCGCTTGGTAGCAAAGGTTTTCGCACAAAGGGAAGGTGTAGATTATAATGAAGTGTTCTCTCTAGTAGTTAAGTAGGTTTCTATTAGATATCTGATGTCAATAGTGGTTGAGAAGGATTTGGAATTAGAACAGTTGGACGTAAAGATAGCCTTCCTCCATGAGAGTTTGAGGAGGAGATTTATATGTCTCTGCCTGAGGGATATGTGGTTGAAGGAAAGGAGGACATGGTGTGTCTACTGAAGAAGTCACTGTATGGACTAAAGCAGAGTCCAAGAGAGTGGAACAAGAAATTTAAGAGCTTTATGTTGAAGATTGGTTTCACAAGGAGCGAGCATGACCATTGTGTATATATCAAGAATGCTGGTGGAGTCTATGTATATCTCCTTTTGTATATAAATGACATGTTAGTGGCGTGTGAGAGTATGGAGATAATCTCAACGTTAAAGAAATAGCTTGGTAACAGGTTTGAAATGAAGGATTTGGGGAGAGCAAAGAAGATATTGGGAATTGAGACTATAAGAGATAGGAAGAAAGGAACTCTGAAACTTTCTCAGGGAGGTTACATTAGTAAAGTATTAAAGACCTTTGGCATGGAATTGGCAAAAATAGTTCTCACTCCTCTGGGAACACATTTTAGATTAGCTGCAGCAGATAAAAGTTAGGTGTTAATTGATGAAGATTTTATGAGATCTGTTCCATATTGTAATGTAGTGGGTTGCTTAATGTATGTCATGGTGAGTACTAGGCCAAATTTAGCTTACCTAGTGGGGATGGTTAGTAGATTCATGAGTCAACCTGTCAAGAATCATTGGCGAGCAGTCAAGTGGATAATGAAGTGTCTTAAAGGCACTACTAAGATGTGTTTAGAGTTCAAGAAGAGTGAGGGTATTGTTGGAGGTAAGCTTTAAATTTTATATAAGCCCGTTTCCTATCAATAACACAATCCGCAAGTGCACGGATATGTCATCGTAGTACTTGGGGGTCGAACCACAAGGAGCAAACCTAGCTAAATGGATCTAAGCTTTGGAAATACACACTCAAGCCTAAACTAAGCAAATAAAAAGGGTTGGGTTTTGTTTTGGTTTACTTAATAATCTAGAAATAAAAACAAGGCAAGAAAGCAAACATAAACTTAAAAGATGCTAACTTGAAATAAACTATAAACTAAGATGATGGACCCATGAATGTCATAATCGATCCACTTAGATAGATGGTGATAAAGGTACTAGATCAAGCTATGGAGCACAAATCCTAGACCAAAGGCAATACTAGCCTAATCCACTCTCATGGCAAGAGGCCATTTCCTTATCAATCGCATTCACTTACGTTATCGCTTTGTTGCAAATGATAAATTGATTAGAAATAATTAAGAGCAAGCCCATATAGTCACTA
>OVAN01016358.1:0-10653 GCA_900406275.1 Anastatica hierochuntica
GGAGTTGGTGTCAGCAAGGACATAAAAGTATGCCTGCTCCCAGAGCTCGTTATTTGTCTTAGGAAACGCCACCAGCTGAGGGCGACCTGAAACATAGTAGTGGCCCGTCTTGGCAGAAGCNCTCCACGTCCCTCTCTGTAGCGATGACCATTAGGCCCAAGATTGTCCTAACAGATTCCGCCGTAAACTGGGAGAAAGCAACGGTCCGACGGCGGCAGTACAAGACAAAGAGCTCGGGCAGAGGGAAGAAGAGATGACTTTCGAGGAAATAGGATTCATACACACAGAAGAAACCCTCAGGAGGGGTCCAAGGCCTCTCTGAGGGAGTGGGGAGTTGGATGAACACCGAATCCGGGATCTTGCACCTTTCCCTCAAGGAGATAATAGATTTAGGAGTGTTAGTGGTCGGTAGAGCATTGAAAAAAGCAGCAGCAGGGGCAACGGACAACGGAACCGTCGGGATAACTGCCGGAGCCGCACGAGCAGGACCAGCCGTCTCGGACTCCCCCTCTTCTTCCGTCTCCTCGGAGTCGGGATGGTAGACCGGGAGCTCAACCAGGGAGGAAGAGGAGAGAGGCCTCTCGGCAAAAGGCCCCGGCGTGTCCCTGACTGTTGGCGACAAAGGCGGAGATCTTTGGCCGGAGGAAGAAGCATCCGCGGAGACGGGAGGACGCCTCGAGGGTTTTCTGCGGACGAGGGATGTGTCAGAATCCATGGAAGTTTTTCGAAAAGGAAGAAACGCAGGCGGACATGGGTTGCAGGGGACGAATCGAAGTGGGAGAAGCGGAAATTACAGAGTAAAATAAGCAAATAAAGAGGATGGAGGAAGAGGAACAAACCTTTCTTTTCTTTATCTCCAAAACGGAAGTTGAATCGCAATGAGAAGGAAGTCAGAAAGGCCCCACCTTTTCAATGACACGTCTAGTAGGCGTGATGACGTGGGCGGCGGATTAGACGCGCGTGGGACCCTCCACCAAATCAAATCTTTCTAAAAAGCGCTAAACAAAGATTCTCAAATCAATTTGCAAAATCTCTCGGTTCAATTAAGGAAACCCGACTCGGTTAACTCCAAATCTCGCCCTTTGAGAGGATTCCTTGCCTTAAGGAGAGCTAGTCAGGAGATCCTAATTCCGGAATCTCGGGCCAAGCTTCCATAAGCCAAGCTCGGAGGAGGTGGTTTCCACCCGTACCCAGTTTGGAGTGAACCGATCCGGGAGTCGGTTAAGGAACCAGAGTGCTGGTGGGCCGCTAAGGCCCATCGGGAAACACTTAGTCCAAATCACAAGGAAAAGAAGAAAGCCCATTGGATTCAAGCTAAAAGAAAATAAAAACGGAGGAATGAGGGATTAATACGCATTAATTCGGGGGTTACAAGACCTAAAGGGTATAAAAGAGGAAGGAGAAGCTTGAAGAAAAGGACGGATTTTTCTTTCTAAAGACTGAGCTTGTAACTTTTGTAAAAGTTTTCGACTGCAAATCAATAAAAACACCATCTTTTTCAATACATTATCACGGATCGTATACCCTGTATTCTGTGTGGATTCTAGATCCATCAATGGATTAAAGAAGAAACAGTCTGAACTGGAACGTGTCTCTACGGTCTAAGTAAATGGTCTTGGTTACGAATATCTAATGCTCTGTTACTAGGAGCTAATGAAATTTTCGAGAGACAAATAAAAAAGAAAAAGACAAAACACTTTTTTTAAGTTTTAATTTCTTATTTTCGTTGACTTTTCTCAAGTTTTACGAAATCACCACCTAGACACGCACGCACGCACACGACGAACTAGCCAATAAGATACTTGGATCTGAACCGTACGTATCTGATTTAAATAAAATCCACGGTGTGTACCAGTACATCGTTGCACCTGATTCCTACCAACGTCACACTCCCTTCCCGGAGAGTCTCCTCGACGAGAACACCGACGCGATCTGCTGAATCGAAGCCGATCATCACACATCAGATCCAAATCGAGAGAGAAGAGAGAAAGTTTTTGGATTCTCCTTCGGAATGCACGTTGATATCGGAACCAAGGATGATGATAGGTTTCCTCTGATTGGGTTTTAGGGTATCATCCTCTGTGAAACTTTTGTTACAAAACTATGGACGCCGAACGATCGTCGTTGTGCAACTTTGTTGTGAACTTCCTCATGGAAGAGAACTACCTCTTGACGGCGTTTGAGCTTCTTCATGAGCTCCTTGACGATGGCCGCGATGCCCAAGCTATTCGTCTTAAAGAGTTCTTCTCCGATCCTTCCCGTTTCCCTCCCGATCAGATTTCTCGCTATAATTCAATTCGAGGTTCGCCATTTTCTTCTGCGCCTCACACTGTTTACACATTTTCTTCTGTTTCTTTCTCAATATGTCATGTTTTAGAGAATCTTTTTGGGGATCTGTTGTATAATGTGAAGAAATTGACATCAGAGTTAACGAATTTAATGTCAGGTCATGAATGTGTGTTCCCAAGTTTTGAAAAACGTAGGAATTTACAGAAACGGTGAAGTCATTTCTTTGTTGTATTGCATGCGATTTGATGTTCTTCTCCATAGTCTAAGCTTGTTAAATAATCATAGTTGAAGGGTTTTTTTTGATGAGTTATTGTTCAGTTTGTTCAACTTGGTGATGTTGTAACATCCGTTGTCACATTTGTGAGGTTTTTCATTGTACATGGTTTTGTTTTGGTTTAGCTTCAGGCTTTCTTAGACAACATGGTTGGTAGCTAGTAATTGTTACTCTGCAATGCAGTTGCGGACCCGCAAAGCTTGTTGGAGGAGAAAGAAGCTTTGTCGGAGAAGTTAGCTATCAGTGAATACGAATTTCGTCTAGCACAGGAGGATATTGCAAGGCTGAAAACTGAAGGACAGAAGAAGTCTGATTGTTCGATTGACAAGTTAAAAGGTATTTTTGTACTGAAATGAAATGTTTGTTCTACTTGCTCTGCTCATACTAAATCGTGTGCTTAAATAAACATGTGTGCATAGACGATCGGTTTGCACGTCGCGCTTTGAAGTCAGTATTGCAGAAATTGCAATGATGATTGTGACTAGTTAGGAGTATACCTGACTTCAGTAAAATGCTTCAGCACCGTATATATATTAATTTCAAGTACAGAAGCTTGAGTGAATTTATCTAGAATGGTTTCTGCAATAAAGAGTTGTAAATCCAGCTTTCAGTTCCTGTGCTTTAGCCATCTCTTTTCTTTTTCTCTATGGATCTGTTTTCCGCATAGGTTATTCTTCATGCTAGCGTCATTTATAATGCATAATAGTTTTTGGCTGTTGTTTCATTATTGCTCGCCAGCATAGTAGCAACTAAATCGCCAAGCTATGTCCTGATAGTGTTTGGTATTTTGTAGAGTTGGACACAGACGAGTTTGGTGACAACAGGCCAGAGATTCAACGGAAAAAGAAAGACTTTTCCTTTACTGATATAGGGCCTCTAAAGAACAATGAACGGCGAGACTTAAACTGTGCAGTGAAAGAATATCTTCTTCTAGCAGGTTACAGACTTACCGCAATGACATTTTATGAGGAGGTATCTTGATCAATATGCTTTTACTTTCCGTGCTTACTGAGATCTTCTCTTTGTTTTGGCCCAAACACCATTTGGAAAATCTTGATTAGCCCTTTTTGCTTGTGCGTACGGCCCACTGCCAGTCCACCTTGGAGAATATTAATGAGAAATAACTTAGAAGTAAGGAGAGCTTTTTATTAGCTTATTCAATTTTTTTTCTTCCAATTTTGTAACTATTTAGCTTTTGTAGCTCTTTATGGTTTTAGATTTAAAACAACACAAAAAAAGAAAAGAGATTGACATTTCTTTTGTGGCAAAATAGCTTTCGGCTGTGTATAATTTTCTCAACATTCAGAAAGAGAAAGTTTCTGAGCTGCTGACACTATCTTGTGTTTGAGTAAGAGTTCTTAATTCATTAGGTTTTGGGATAATCTTTGTATTTCCTTAATTCAGTCAACCTACCAGAACTAAGTTTCAGGTCTGAATTATCTTCAACCCCAAAAGGATACATTAGTAGTGTCTGGCCAGTTGACTGCGCTGATATTGTATTTGAAACAAGTTTCAGAAATACAATGTATTTATCTGTTTATCTCAGGTGACAGACCAGAACTTGGACATTTGGCAGGACAGTCCAGCTTGCGTGCCTGATGCCTTGCGCTATTATTACTATCAGTACCTTTCCTCAACTTCAGAGGCAGCTGAGGTCATATCCTGATAGCTTAATTTGCATGTACACACTTCAAATCAACTGATGCATATCAATATCTTGACACTTAGATTGTTGTCATCATTGTCTTTGCCCAGAGCTTGCTCCTCTCTCCTTTTCCCTCTGCATTTTTTCATCAGTAATTTTGTATGCATTTGATGCTATTCTGAATTGTGGAGTGAATATGTAGAATAAGATCTTGCTAGTAAGTGTAACCTTTTGTATTTGAGAATCGTATTGACCAAGTTGCACATTGAGTTTCTGCGAGAATAAAAATCCACCAAAATGTTCTATATGCATTACAAATTTGCGTTTCTCATGGTTCACAAATTATGCAGGAGAAAATAGCCATGCTTCATGAGAATGACACACTGAAAAAAGAGATTGAGAGACTAAACAGAGAAAAGGATGGGCTACTTAAGAGCAAAGAAAAATTCGAAGAGCAAATTAGTGCTTTTAACAAGTCTATTGAAACACTTCAGAAGGATCTCAGGGACAGAGAAAAGCAGGTAGTCCATTTTTTATATACTGGATTTCTTGAAGAAGCGAGCATTTTTCATACCTGGAAACGTAAATACCTGAAATGACACTGATAGTATTCAGGTGCAAAGTTTGAAGCAATCCGCGGAACATCAGAGGAGGAATCTGAATGACTGCAGAGCTGAGATCACTTCTCTTAAAATGCATATTGAAGGGTCTCGCGCTGGTCAGTATGTCTCAGCTAGTGAAGGTGCTGCTGTGCAATCCCAATCCGTGGAAGATGTCGAGAAACAGAAAAGGTCTCCGCCAGAGGAAGTTGAGAAACCAACAATGGAGAAGGATAGTGGTTTGGTTACTGAGGGCTCTATATCTGTTGAGAAAGGGCACACACAAATAGAAGATGGTCCGGCGGAAGAAGAGATTAAGAATATAATCGCTGATCAAAGATTGGTGGCAGCAGAGGCCAGCAATTTATCTCATAAAGCCTTGAATAGTACTTTGGAGAACCAGAAAGAAATTTCAAACGATTTATTAAGCCCATCAAATGGTAATTTTTCACCGACAAACATTGAAACTATCTTGAAAGTGGATCCTGGTCGTGATGCTAATTCAAAATTGGGGAATGCAAATGGTGAAGCTGCTTCTGAGGAAACGGTAAGTCCTAATCATGCTTTGGAGTATTTCCTCTTTCATTGTAAAGGCTCTGTTATTTTCGCCTTTTACTTAATGATCTAGAATACTTTGAAATGCACCTATCTTTTCATGTGCACAATTGGTAGTAGAGGTCCATGTAGCTGTCTGCTTTCCTTATGATATGCTATTTTTGTGTCAACGTAATGTAATGTGGGCTGTTTGAATATTTTTTCTCCATTCTGTTACAGGGTTTAGGAACAATCCAAATACTTGCAGATGCTTTGCCAAAGATTGTTCCGTATGTTCTGATAAACCATCGAGAGGTCTGATTGCTTTTTCAGTTAAATTATTCAATACGGTTGATAGAATATTACTGATTCTGTTTGTTTGACCGTTAAGGAACTCCTTCCCCTGATGATGTGTGCAATTGAGCGGCATCCAGTTAGCAGTACAAGAGACTCTTTGACCCATACACTGTTCAACCTGATCAAACGTCCAGATGAGCAGCAGAGGCGGATTATCATGAACGTAGGCTACTGTTGTAACTTAGAATTTCTTTTTAAATACTTAAAGACGGGAACAGTTTTAAGCTTAACGCATTTTACTGTTTATCTTAGGCATGCGTTAGCCTATCGAGGAATGTTGGGGAAATGAGAACAGAAACAGAATTGCTTCCACAGTGCTGGGAACAGGTAAATGCTATTCTTACTTTTACAAGTTGTTTGCGTCCCCTTTAAATATTGTGTGTTTACGTGGTGCCTGGGTCTATTTCAGATAAATCATACATATGAAGAACGCAGGCTGTTAGTTGCTCAATCATGTGGGGAACTTGCAGAGTATGTTCGCCCTGAGATACGCGACTCTCTTATTTTGTCAATCATACAACAACTTATTGAAGATTCTGCAACTGTTGTTCGAGAGGCTGCAGCTCATAATCTTGCGTTGTTGCTTCCTCTATTTCCGAACACAGACAAATATTTCAAGGTCAGCTTCACTAAATTTGCTTCGTTGCAACTGAGGAAAAGAATTTTGACTTTATATGACTGACATGGCTGCAACATAAGCTCTCAAACAGCAGAATTTCTTAGAGAATGGGGCTTTTTACGTTTGCATGAGACAGCATCATAGAAGTTGAGTTGGTATCAGTGAAACCGAAATGCTAAAACACCATTTTTCTGTTTGTTTATTAGGTTGAGGAGATGATGTTTCAGTTGATATGTGATCCATCTGGCCTGGTGGTTGAAACTACATTGAAAGAACTGCTTCCTGCAGTTATAATGTGGGGTAACAGGCTGGATCATATCTTGAGGGTTCTTCTCTCCCACACATTGAGCTCTGCTCAGGTATAGATAGACTCAATTCATTCTCCAATTGAAGATTGTAACTGAGAGTGTTTTATTTTTTTTGCAATAGCTCTTTTAAGTCGTTTTTTCATTTACAGCACTGTCCACCCCTTTCTGGAGTTGAAGGGTCATTGGAGTCTCATTTACGAGTCCTAGGTGAACGGGAACGATGGAACATTGATGTCCTACTAAGAATGCTCATGGAGTTGCTTCCTGCTGTATACCAGAAGGCAACGGAAACATGTCCTTTCTCTTCCATCTCAAAGTCAGATGAATCTGCATTCTCTGTTTCCTTGCTTGAGATCTATGCCGAGTAAGCTTCTTCACCCATCAACAACTCTGGACAACATATTTTAATTCTAGTTTTTGACATCTTCTTGTACATAATCATATTACGTCTTATCTGAGTGGAATTTTCTGACCAGGGGACGTTCTGAATGGCCTATGTTTGAATGGATGCATGTTGATTGCTTTGCAAACTTGTTACAATTGGCATGCATGCTGCCTCAGAAAGAAGACCATTTGAGAAATCGAATAACAAAGGTCTGTATTGTGTTTGCTTCCGTTCTCTTATCTGCTATTGGTCTTATGAGTATTGACACTAATTTTTTAAAAATCTCTGCTCTGATTTGCAGTTTCTCTTGGCTGTGTCTGAACGTTTTGGAAGTTCCTACCTAACCCACATTGAATTACCCGTGTTCTTAGTGGCTGTTGGAGATGAGGAGGCTGATCTTAGGTTTTTACCTTCTGCGATACATCCAAGGATAAAAGGTTACCTAACTGCTGGATATATATAGCGACGCAGAAATTTCTAGAACAGGATCTGACGTAGATTCTTGTTTCCTTTAATCAGGCCTGAAACCAAGAACTGATGTAGCCAGTAGACTTGCCACTCTATGTATTCTACCGCTTCTTTTGTCAGGAGTTCTTGGTGCTCCAAGTAAACGTGAAGAGCTAACAAACTTCTTACAACAACTCTTAGTCGAGAGTAGAACAAGGGAAACCCAGTTATCGAAACACAATAACGAGGTTTTGGATGCAGTTCGCTTCCTTTGGTGCGTTTTATTAAGCTTCCACTGTTTATTATGGTTACCAGGAGCTGCTTTTTCTTCATACCAGTGACCTCCTCAAACATTGCAGCACATTTGAAGAACATCATAACATGATATTCGGCATCTTGTGGGAAATGGTAGCTGATTCCACTGCAGAGCTCAAAATCAACGCTGCCAAGTTGTTGAAGACCATTGTAAGCTTCTCAGCAACACAAACTTCCACTGTTTTTCCTGATTTTGTCGTGTATAGAAGTTTTGTTATCAACTTGCGTAACAGGTTCCATATGTTGACGCAAAAGTTGCTTCGACAAATGTTGTACCTGCCTTGATCACTCTTGGCTCAGACCAAAACCTAAATGTGAAGTACGCGAGCATAGATGCGCTTGGATCTGTAGCACAACATTTCAAAGTGGATATGGTAATGCAGTATCGCATAATAAGTTCTTAAATAATCTAAAGATATGTTCTTTTATGCGCTAATTTAATCGGATATGATGCAGCTTGTTGACAAAATTCTAGTTCAGATGGATACTTTCCTCGAAGATGGTTCTCATGAAGCTATAATTGCAGTCATTCGTGCACTCTTAGTTGCTATTCCACACACAACAGAACGGCTTCGAGATTATCTGTTGTCCAAGATTTTCCAACTTTCATCAAGTCCCAGCTCTTCAACAGATGTAATTCGTCGCCGAGAGAGAGCTAACGCTTTCTGTGAAGCCATTCGTGCACTCGATGCAACCGGTGAGAGAATCAAAAGTCAAAACTTTCTTCTTATTCTTGTACCTCTTTACGTGTTTCATTCAATCTTCCAAGACTGAATTGTTTTTCTGTTTGAATATGTATAATTCTGAAGATGTGTCTCAGACAAGTGTCCGAGAATATCTTCTTCCGGCGATTCAAAACCTATTGAAAGATCCAGATGCGCTCGATCCAGCTCACAAGGAGGCTTTAGAGATCATAATGAAGGAGAGATCAGGTGGGACACTTGAAGCAATCGGTAAAGCCATGGGTGCTCATTTGGGGATTGCATCGTCTGTCACAAGCTTGTTTGGAGAAGGTGGCTTGTTGGGGAAGAAAGAAGCAACCGAAGCCACCGCGGTCGCACCATCATCACCGACGTTACAAGGACCTGATTCACCAAAGGCGGTGACAGCTTCGACCGAAGACACGAGATTCAGACGTATCATGAGAGGCAACTTCACTGAGATGCTAAGAAGTAAAGCAAAGAACCAAGATGAGACACAGCCGCAAAACCACTAAACTAAATACAAAAACAAGTTTTTACTTTTTTAAGTTTTGTTTTATATTTCTACTACATATATCTTATTATATAAAGCGGAACGCTTTCGGCGTGATTTTGATATGTCGTCAAATTATAATTCACGAGATTTCGACATGTATCATTAATCGATCGAATTATTGACATGTGTAGTATTTAAAATTATCAATTTCCTGTTGACAAATTTTCTATTTTACATAAATAAATAAATTTTCTATTTCTGTTAAATATTGAAAGCTGAATATTAAATATTTTATGCTTGTTAAAACATTCAATATTGATAATTATATATGCAAACATGATAAAATTATAATATATAATTAAGAATGTTATTTTAAGCGGTATTAAAAATCTAGATTAATTTGGATGATATTGATTGTAGTTCATAAATAACGAACAATGGTTTTGATCTACATTAAAAATTTATAGTTACGTGAATTCCAATTTTAAAACCTAAACTTTTAATAATATTTTTATATTTATTTTCTTGTGTACGACACGAATCTTATCTAGTTTTTAATACAACATAAACAAAATCTTGTTCTTTTGTTTTTTGGTTTGCTCAATTTATATATGACTAATAGAAATCATAACATTTTATATGTAGATGTAAAATTTTGGTGAATTATAATAGTTTACCAAAGATTACATTTCTTCTTAGATGTTGAGTGAGACAGTAAAAAGCCATTTTAGTTTACCATCGACTTTCTTTTCTCATATAATATGCATAATGATATTATTCAAAACCAAGATTTATGTGACTCTTATAGATTAAGATTTTTTTTCTAAGCTAATCACATTGTCTAATAGTCAAAAAAACAAATTCTACGGTGAAAATCATAACAAGAAAGTTTAAGGTGACTTGATTTTTCGATTTTCAAAAAAAAAACTCTGTTTATTAGATCGAAGATACTTTTACTATAAAAACTTTATCTTGTTAGCCGATTATAAAGAAATCATATTTCTTATATAATATTTTAATGTGAAATCTCAATAGACATTTTTTCGCATTTGATTCAAAAAAAATTATTGTTTTGTAGTAACTCAAAGTTGAAACATACAATCCATTATCAATTTAACGATAATGATGTTCTTAAAACAACAATTTGTTTCTCATGTGCAAAGAGATAGAAGGGAGAAAAACTCTTAAGCAAAACAAAGAGAATAACACTATTAGAGACAGAGAAGAAAAAGATAACAAGTTGTTTTCGATTCAATGTTTAAAACGAGGAAGAAGACTCTTAATAGCTCTCTTCAATATTTTTGTTTGTAACTTCTTTGCACGCATTTTCCACGTGCCATTGATTATATATGAGATGTCAATTACCATTCGATTGGTTGGAGTTGTAGCTTTAGTTTTTTTTTGTTTTAGAATTTTAGCTGTAGATAACATGAAAAAGATGAATAAAAGCTGAAACTTTAGATTCTTTCTATTATTTCTTAAACCATTTCTTACATTGTCTCTTACAAGAGACTCTCTTGATCGTTGTTCTCTTTTTAGTGTTTAGAAGGTTATAATAGATAATGATCCAAACATTGTTGGCTCGTTTGGCCCAACTCTAAGATTTCAATTGCTTCCAAAACTCCAAAACTCCAAAACTTCAAAACTTAAACTATGTTCTTCATTGCTCTTGTTTTGTTTTTCA